>JAIPRL010002267.1:40820-63060 GCA_025469235.1 Pemphigus obesinymphae | reverse complement strand
ACCTGTTGTAACTGAAGTTAAACTATTTTACAAACGTTTTTTTGACAGACTTGAAAATCACCCTAACCCACTAATAAAAGAGCTACATACCTTCTCACTCCCTGGAAATCCACAACGTAGACTCAAAAGGAAATGGTGTCGTGACCATTTAAATTAAATATCTCGCAATCACCCTAAATATAACGTCAAGTAAGTAAGTGCCACTAATGAGTGGCTTCTTCTTCAAGCAATCCATGTTTTTTTTTTTTTTAACTCTTATCTTATACGCTTATTGTGCAAATTGTATAGATTGTGTATGTGCATTTGTAAAATAAAAAAAATAAAAATAAAATGATTTTAAAGAAATTTTGTTTGTTTAGAAAAAATTAAAGAAAAGAAATCCAAAAAACTCAACTTATAAAATAATTTATTATGTTAAGTTAATTAAATAAATATATAACTGAATTAAAATTAACTTGACTTTTTAACTTATTTATCCTGTTTTAGTAATTAATAAATCTCATTAGTCTAAAACATGAAAATTTATCCAAGACTATCAAAACCCTACCAGTAAAATTAGTAAAATGTATAGGAATGAAAGTTTAATTATAAATGTTTATCCATTCGAATTCAATAAAATGTGGTAGGATCAAAATAGCCACAGATGGTAAATGAGTCAAAGAAGGAAAAAAACCTTTAGTCAATTTCAATGAATTATAACATATTTACATACCGGTTTTTATATTTATATTTGGTTCAGAGTTAGATTTTTGATTTAGATTAGGTTTCTCAATATTTTCCATGTTTTGTATTTTTTGATCAGACAAAGCTTTCATTTGTTGAACTACACTTGCACGTGAATGAAATTCCGAGTTATCTGATTTTTTTGGAACTCTGTTTTCAATATCTACAACTCTTTGTATGTTAGAGTTAATACTTGAAGTACGAGGAGCACCATCCTTTAAAACAAATTGCTCATAGATTTCAATGGAACGTTTTATTCTATTCAAAACATTATTACACTGCAAGTTGTTGTGATTATCAGGAATTAAATTGGATATTATAACAAATAGACGTTCCAAACTGACAACAATTTTTTTTATAAATTCAACATTTGTACCTAAAATCAATAAAATTATTTAATTAATACATACACACATGTATAAGCTAAAAAAATTGGAACAAGTCTAGTTGCCCACCCCAGTCACAAGTTTCAATTTTTTTTTTTTAATGTATAGTATTTTAAATACTGATTCCTAATATGTAAAAATAAAATTGTGGAAACAAATGGTTAAAAAGTTATAGCAATTTTAAATAGTATTTGTACTATCAAAAACGACATATTTTACGTTGTGATTATGTATAAAAATTCTTGTTTTTAATAAATTCGCAAAACCACTTTTTTTTAGTTTTTAAGTAAAAAATTAAAATTGAGGTTCCTACCTAGGTATTTTAGAGAAAATATCTGGAAATATGGGCCAAATTCGCTTCGGTCGACTCCATTCGGAAGCTACACTCGTAAATGTCGTTAATTAAATCAAAAATATGCAATTTGTTATAAAAACCACGTTGGGTAGGTAATGGAAAAAATAAATGCATTTCGGGTGTAGTTATACATGTATAATATATATGTTATATCTATTCAATATTCAAATTGTTTATGAAAATTGAAAATCAATAATCTATAAGATATAATATCTGATGATGATCAATTTAATATATTATAAATACAAACCTATTTAACTCAAAATGTTTTAATTTATTAAATCTAAGAAACAAATCGACTAAGAATGGAGTATACTTTGGATAATTCATGTGCCAGGCAAAAAAAAGACCACAAAGGGTAGAGGCATGTAGTCATGTCGGCAGTAACCGTAATGTGTAGTGTGCATGCACTCATAATTAGTATTACACGCAATATTTACATGCCTATGACTTCCAAAATAAGCAAGTAAAACAACACATTTTTAACAAAATTACAACGTAAAATATGTCGTTTTTAATAGTACAAAAATTATTAAAAATTGTTATAACTTTTTAACCATTTGTTTCCGCAATTTTATTTTTACATATTTGGAACCAGTTATTAAAATAGGTACTAACGATTAGAAAAAAATAATTTTAATATTTATAAATATTTTTACATTTATGCTTACAATTTATTGAATAATGTTTGAATACATAATCCCAAACTGTTAATAAATCTTTCAACAATTTTATTTTTGACTTGTCTGATTGAAGAGTTCTATGGAACTCTGTATAATAGGATGGAGAGGCTAATCCGCAACTTATATAATCTGTTATAAAATAATACAGATAAATTCTATCAGTCGAAGTTTCATTTTTCCAATTATTTAATTCATACTTCTGTAACAAAAGAAAGTAGTATTAAAATATAATTGTACCTAAATGCAATTTAAATTAGGCAGATATTAGAGTATAATGATAACAAACAAGAATTGTTTGAGAAACCAGACTTGTCCAAAAAAATAGAATCACATTTTATTGCAGTTTTTGATTCTTCAAATGTATATCTACATATTTCAAGAGAAATCCTACTAGTCTAGGACAAATCAGGTTTCTCCATGGAATATGTGAAACAGATGAGTCTGGCATGTAACAAGCGATCTGTTACTTATTTTACAATTGTAAAAGAAAAGCATACTAATAGTCATTACCCTATTTGATAATATTTATGTTAATATCAAACGTTTTGTTTAAATATTTTCCACATTAACTTTAAAAAAAATGTTTAATTTATATATCTGACTTGTCAAAAAATTTAGAAGAAACCAGATTAGTCCTACAAAATTTAGGAGACACTCGACTTATCCAAAAATAAAATCAATTTATAGAGAATAGGTAATGGGGTACCTACTCAAAACAATTTTTTTTCTAAATTTATTACATTTATATAAATAGGAAAAACTTATCAAAATCGTCAAAAATAATAATCACCAAATAAGAAGGCTTTTTTGTTTATCCAAAAATTTGGGTCTTGGGACAAGTTGAGTTTCTCAAACGATTGATTGAGTATATATAATTAAATATAAATATGTATAAGACATTTAATTGTATAGGAGTATAGTTAGATACTACCATTGATATTTAGGGTTGGGCAAGATACTATAAAAAAAGGTATTTTGATACATTATACATTCATTTTGGGTAATACATGATACATTACGTTTGTAGAAAAGATACAAGATATAAGTATCAAAGATACAAGATTCTCTCAAAAATACAATTGTTAAAAACAATATCCAATTAATGAGAAATCGAGTGAAAAATATTATAACATTGGGTTTTGTATTAAAATATTATGGGTTGTTGGTTAAGTTTTGGATACCTATAGTCAGGGATGTAGTGGAGGGTATACGATCATATACCTACTACTTCAGCCAATTTTTATTTATGGTCTATTGACAAATTCACAGTACCTAATCATTTAAAAAATATTTAGTTTTATTTATTATTTTTTCTTTTTTCTTTAGCGGTATTATGTTCTTTGGTAGACTTAGTTTTTTAGTTTAAACTTAGTTCTTAGGTAGCTGGTATCTCCATAAATATTGTATGATTATTGTAAATTATTGTTTGCTCTATTCACTTTGGGAATGGTACCGAGTGGCGATGAATTTTACATATTCATATTGTTGTACCTACATATTTTACAAACATAAGTAATAATATATATTTGATTACGCGCTAAAATATGATGAATTGCATGTATCCAGGAGGATCAATTCAAAATAACTTAACTTTCAATATAATCATTATGTACCTACCTATCCATTTTTGAAAATTTTAAGTGCTTGTAGACCGTTTTTAGTATGTCTACAACGTACACATAGTGAATTTTTAATTTATACAAATTAACATTAGGTACACACCAGGGTACACACATATACTTATATTTTTATACAACTCTAACCACATTATAATGACTAATTGAATATTTAAGTACCTAATATAAAACATATAGGTATCATAATAATTATTATTTTTGATGTAAGAAATTTAAAAAAAATATATTACCTTTTTTAAGAAGACGCTACTCACATGTTTGTTGTCTCTGTCTTACGTGCGCATAAAATACCAAATCTACATACCAAATTTTTACAATTTATTTATAATTAATATTAGAGTCAATTTACCTATTATCAAATTTGTAGAGGAGAACATAAACTATACTTTAGGGTGGAATTTTTTTTTTAATTTAATTTTTAAAACTAGTTATATTCATTCAAAAAAAATAAGTTATTTAACTACATATAACTTGTTTAAAAATACGAATATAAAAAAATCTCCACGTTAGAGCATAGTTTATGTTTTCCTCTAAGAGTTTGATAATAGGTAACTTTACATTTATATTACCTAATTATAAATAAACTGTAGTAAGAATACCTACGGTACGTAGATTTGCTATGTCAGAGAAAACACACGTGTGGGCAGTGTCCTCATAATACTTAACACCAAAGGATTCATTGATCAATTTATTTATAAATTATATTAAAAACAATAATACAGATAATGCAATATAAAATTATGTATTCATGAGATTACTGGGCAATTCTTTTAAAGTAAACCACTTATTTTCTGAGTCAATATTACTTGTATGTACCTATTTAGGTATTAACACTATTAACTATTTTTATTTTTTTTTTAATTTAATAATTCCATGTTTTTGTGATAAAAAAATCTATATTCCTATTATTTTTATCCCTAATCTATTATCAAAACTTGTTTGTCATTCTGGTCAAGGCTTAAAAACATTCTTGTTTTAAAATGTTATTTGAATTTTGCGTTATAACATTTTCCATTATAATACGTTATTGATTTTTATTGTTATAACGTTAGAAATATAACATTTTCAAGTCCTGTTCCTGTATTCCTGTCACAATTGGCCTAAACGTTCGAGGGGTGCTTCAACTACACCATAATATATAACTTTTATTAATGTTTTAATTCTAAAAAAATAAGAGGCTTGAAATAATTTAAAGGACCACACCCTTCCCTCCCCCCAAAAAAAGAAAAAATATGCCCCACTGGGTAGGGTAAAATCTCTCAAGCTTCAGCGTATACCCACTAAAAAATCTACAACTACATCACTGCCTATAGAATTTATTACAAAAAAAAATGTAATCTTTTAGAATTTTAGAATTGTTTTATCAACATACTAAATTTTGAAGTTTATTATTAGTGTTTAAATTATTAGGTATATGACAATGAAATTTTAAATATTTAGTTTAAAAATGAATTTATCAAAAGAATTATTCCAACAAAATATAGATTTGATTATTTTTTTTATAGAAAATAGGTTCATATCCAAAACTTATCCAATAACCCACAATATTTGAAATACAAAAATAAATTTTGCTATGTTTTATGGGTGTCAGATGTAACCTGCCAACTTATTGAGTTTTTAAATTTAAAGTAGGTCCATATTATAAATAAAAAATGGAACCTTAAGGTTTTTCAAAAATGTAGGTATATCACCAAACTAAATAATAAAACAATATTTTAAACATATTTAAAAATCACTCATGCCAAGATTCAAATAAACTACTATAATTTATTGTTCGAAAAAATTAAAAAATAAATATTTAAAAAATACAGGCCACCCAAAAATAAAATATGTAGATAGAATATTAGAGGTATTGAGCAGAAAATATTAAGAATCTTACTAGTGGCTACTAATCCATTGAAGAAGAAATAAGATAGTGCCAGGGATGGATTTAGAGAAGAGCGTGGGGGTGCAAAAACAGAAAGATGACAATTCTTTTTTGCTTATTTATGTTTTGAAGTTAGTATTTCATAATTTAATTGGCAAACTATCAATTGTACGGAATTTAGTAGGCAAAAAAAGATTGGTTGTTGACCCTTTTTTTTTTTTGCTTATTTACATCAGTATTTGAGAGAGAAACACACACACACCCTATAAATATTTCTTCGGGACGTCTCTGGATAGTAAGTAGATACCTGTATATAACAACTGACACCCAAACAAATGTTTAGATATTATAGATTATTCAGTTAAATAGATAATACTCAACTTTAATTTAATAAATTATCAAATTAAATAAAACAAATTCGGTGTTTTAAGTTAAATCACCAATATTTTCACATTCGGCTGTTAAATGATCGTTTTTATTTGATTGACATAATATATTATATATGGTATGGAGATGCTAATTCATATTGAATATCGAATAACTTTAAATTGCAATATTTCAGCTAATTAAAAGTGGTTTTACCATTAAAATTCATGAAAAATATAAATTAAATAATTAGGCAGTGGTCTAAACTGGGGGTTACCATTTAAGAAAAAAAATGTGTATTGCGCATTCTCATTTCTAATAATCAGTAAACATTTTGAATGCGTTAAAATGTATATTACTAAGTATAACTACCTAACTGAAAAAAAAATAAAAATTGCATGTCTCTGTATAAGGATATTGAGTGTTTTTAATTAGCGTTTCCACACATAAGTAAGTAAACGTGTATTTCTATTATTATCTATTAATCGTTGAATACCTACGTAATTTTGTAAAATAAATTAAAACAATAGGTACCTAAGTATAGGTACACTTTTATGTGCCTACATGATTCAAAAATTTCAATAGTTTAAAATTAAATCTGCACTTACTATCAAGCTAATACATTCAGTTGATGATAATTCTATTAGGTTTCCGCATATTGGAACTTGAATTGTTTGTATGTTGTTATATGCTAGTGTTTGGGCGATATAACAGGATTTGTAGACATTTGTCAGTAAATCTGATTCGTACATTTTAAAAAATACAATTTGCACATGGACGGAGCGTGCGCATGCACACACAAGAATAACTTTTGCGAAAACTATAGAACACGAAAAACAACAATTGAAAAGTCCACTCTCAACACTAGTAAACACGGAATACGAACGAGATTGAAGTGTTCAGAGCGAAAACAATTTATTGTTTACCCGTATCGTCAAAATTGAAATGGCGCGAACTTCCGAAAACATATGTATTCGGAATATTATGTCGGATGGATGGATTGATTGTTTGGTGTCGGGATGATACGCGGTCGGGTAGTACCGTTGGCCAGCCTGTTAAAACGATCGGGTCACAGGTGACGTTGCACGTTATACCAGTTTCCATAACAAACAGGCATGGGTCGCCGAACCGTCGTGGCGTCGTCGTCGTCATTCGTCCGGCTGGCGAAGTGGCGAGCGGCGTGTCGTAGCCATTGACAGACGGACTGTGCACGTATCGTTTTACGGTCGATCGTGTTCCGTGTTTGCGCCCTATCGCCGTTACACGCTCGTTTTTTCGCGCAATCGTTCGCAGTAATGACGTACGGCGGACGCGATTTTAGCGAGACAATTTTACGGCAGCCGTGGTAGTAGCTGGCTGCTGCCAGTTTGAGGACGTTCGACCGGTGGCCCGGCGGTGATGCCGGCACAGGTACCGGACAACAGCACCGCAAAGACCGTATTGCAGATAATGAACGCCGAACCGCGGTCGGCCGCCCCCAACAATAACTCGCAACAGCATCTCATGAACGACGAGACGGCGACGAGAAGTCCGCCGATCACCTGCAAACAGCAGGTCACCGTCGTCATACTGTGTTTCGTCAACCTGATCAACTACATGGATCGATACACGATCGCCGGTAACACACCTACCCCCATATATCTACTTGATTTTATTTTTACGTGTGGGCACGCATATCTCCCATTGCCCGTGACGTCCAACGTTCGTAGAAAGCTAGTCCAACTATTGTCCGTGGACCAACCCCCGATCAGACTCGGGTTATAACCCATCCGAAACGCAATAGATTCAAATCGTTGGCTATACATTTTAGGTACATATCATTATGCAATATGAAACTGACATGGAACGTAAGGCAAATCCAAATTCAGATTCACATTGCAAGTCTAACTTTCAATCTAAACCCGCTTATAATAATGCATATAGGATACGTACATAAATCCGTAGAACTCTGCCACACTTCTCAACTACCTACATATCCTTGAATTTTTTCCTTCAATGTACATAAATTAAGCATTGCGTTTTATAACAACTACCTATATAGGTACCTAGGTATCGGATGCTTTTATTTTGAATTTTGAAAAATGTTCTTAAGTCATAAATCAATTTTTTTTTAATACTATTTTCGTAAGTTCTTTAGGTCATCAACTGAACAAGTCCTAATGATGACAAAAGTTTTTGTATTTTTCCAAATGAATTGAGATTATGTACCTACCTATTTAGTTTATGAACGAGACATAATGTTTACCGTTTATATGTAACATATTATTATTGCTTGAGATAAGGAGATAGTACACAACACCATTCTGATAATAATTTATATTATGTAATACATATTAGTATTTGTATATAATATATTATACAAAATTAACATATTATTATCTAGATATAGCCATATATAAATTCTACTTAAATATATTATTTAAATAACAATGTGTGTGGTACTTGTAGTTGAGAGTTCAAAACAAAGTAGGTAGCTAAGTTTAACAATAACATAATACATAGTATAATGATATTTTAATGTTCATTTTATGATGAGTCGTCTGTACTGCTATCTATTTATTTTTTATTTTTATAAATATTTAGTGTAGTACACGTTTTGTTGTATTTTAGCCCACCTACCAGCATGACCATAAAATAATTTATATTGTGAACCTTATAGTATATTACAGTATGTACTATTTAGTTAAAATGTATTTTAAACACTTTTTAAAAACATTGAATTGGTAGGTAACTATTAAAGTAGTACCTATTTACGTAAAATTTATCGGTCAATATAACTAGGTAGGTAGTTGTAATTATGGTTATATTAATACCTAAACAAATTTAATACATTTACATAAGTACAATTTTAAAAATTTCCCTGTTAGGTGCCTAAATAAAGGAAAATATATAATTAATAATTGATAGGTAACAAAAAAACTTAACATTAACCAGGTAGGTAGGTAGAAATCACTGGATAAATTAAAAAAATAAAATATCCATACGGTCATAACTACTTTTTGAGATCTTAAATTTAATTTTTAGTGAGAAATAAATTAAAATATAAATGATAAACTTATACACATTTTAGCTCATTTATGTACTTCAATATTACACGAAATACCTACCTATTACATAAGGTAAACATGTGTGTTCTTGTGTACAATGTTCAAAATCATTAATTTTAAAAAATATGTTTCCCAAGATACTTATAATTGTATGTAATAATGTAATTATAATATAGGTTGTGTTATACATGATATTTGTGGTTACAAATACTTGTTTTATATTCATGTTTGAAATAAAATTTACATATAGGTACATGCTAGCATTGATACTATAGTAAAACATTTCAATGAGACTCGAAAATAATTATATTCTACATGTAAATACCATGTATTAATACCTTATTAATACTAAATTATTATAACTACCACCTACATTCTATATCAATGGCTAAAATTATGCATAAAAATAACAAGTTATGGTTTTAAAAGACATAATCAATTTATTACCTAATGTAAAAATATACCTAAATATCATTATAATTATGCACTATTATCAAATTTGCATTCCTTGTGAAATTATAAATACCGTATGCACAAAAAACCATGAAACTAGTAATAAAGGGATGGATGGACAGAGTCAATAGCTTGGCACTATTGTTAACTAGTCCAGTCAGTGTCAATGTTGCTTCTCTGGCTATTATTTAATTAATTGGCATATTAAACGAATCTACATATGTGCCTACCTGTATATTTGTCAATTTCAATTTTAAATTAATTAATTTTTATTTAAAGTTTAATACCGGGTTGCATAAACATTCACTAGATGTTTAATGAATGATTAGCGCTTTAGTGAATGACTAAATTTTTTAATCATTCATTAAACAATTACTAAATTTAGTAAGCCTTTAAACAAGTTCACTAAACTAGTGGTCCGATTTCAGTTCACTAAACATTTAAACATAATTTTATCCATTCAGGAATAATAAAAAAATCTATGGTTTATTATAGATACTATATTTACTATTTAGATAGGTACATTACAAATTTTACAAGAGTTACCTATTATAGTCATATTAAAATATTTTTAACATAATTAAAATGTAATTACGAGTACATATTTAACCTTCAGCTATTAGTTATAACACAGAACACAATGATATAACGTCGAATAGTTCAGATTCTGATGACGAGTTTGTCTTAGATAATATAATATTAAGGCCAAGATTATTTCGAGATAGGTCTAATCCTCTTAATGACTTCAAATGCCATTTTAGGTATGTTTTTCAATAATTGGTCGCTAGATATCCTATATTATATATATTTCCGAAATAATCAGTTTACAAATACAAACTTGTATAGCACTGTCCGTTTATTGGGAGGAGGAGTAATGTCTATAATTACCTATTGGCCAACAATAAATGTCTAGTAGGTACTTGTTAATTATTTCAGTGAAATAGGTATATACATACATACTAAAATAAATTACGTGAAAATTACTTTTAAAATAGTCCCTTCAGTTTTTTGTTTTGTAGTAATAGCCGTGGGTGGAATTGAAAATAAAATATGAGTCTTCTGTTATCATATTTGATTTTGTGATAAGACATTTTCTTAGAATCAAAACCAGATTTAGGGTATAAAACAATGTTTTTAATATATCCTTTATGCAACCCACTCAGTTTATTGAAGTTATTTAATCATTCAATTTAATGAATGGTTTTATGCAATCCGGCATAAGTTTTGTAAATAACTACTGGGTAAATGGCTATTAAGCTTTAGTTTAAGTACATGAAAAAAATTTCCTTGTAATATAAATTGCTTTATCGCATGCATAATTAAAAAATTACTTGATTTTAAATATAGGTAAGTACAAATATTTTTCAAACATTTTTAACTCTCATCAAATGCCAAATGATATGAGTTCATACAATTATAAAAAAGAGTCATTAGGATTTTGTGATAGGAAATAAAGATTCCAGATTATTAATAAATACCTAGGTACTTTATAGAAGTAACATTTCTTTAATTATTCTGGATATATTGAATTTTAAAACTGGGAAAAACATTTTAAACAATTTTTTCGTTTGTATATGTACTCGCATATGTTTTTGATAGAAATTTCAAGTCTTTTCCCCGATAATCAAACCCATTTTCATACCAAAATAATACATCGAAAAATTTAAATGGCTTTTTAAAAAAATTGATTTGTTCCGATTTTTGACATATTTTGAATAAAGTTTGGTGCTTGGATGGACGTATTTTTAATACTGTATAAAGTGTTCACATCTCGAACTTAAAATTAACTTTTATGACGAAAATGTTCAATACCTATTTAAAATTGTATTTTAATCAGTATCTGGAAAGAACTCGTTCAATTTCTGTGTTAATTCAAAAGGCTTTGAACGCATTCCATTTTTAACGGACATAAACGGTTTTACTTCGTTCATTTTACATTTAATATAATACAAAATATTCATTATTTTTAATCACATATTGGAAAATTTGATATTGACTAATCAGATGACACAAATTATCAATAATAATAATTAAAATAAAATGAAGCGTATTAAATATAATTAATTTTAATATAGACTTGCAATAAATTAAAATTAGATTAGGTATGGGATTTTTTTATTGGGTATTTCGTATTAATTACTCTCCAAGATAATACACGAAATTTACGTCCAGCATTCTTATCACAACTTAAGTCATTTCTAATATTAAAGTAAATTTATTTATAGACGAAATCATTATCGTTGACGTAACACAGCCTTTATTTCAAAATTGTAATCGTGTAAAGTGAATCGTTTAAATAGATATATTTTTATTTTAAATTACAATTTTGAAAAAAAGGTTGTGTTACATCATCGTTAACTATAATAACACCTGAAGAGTAGTTGAATGGAAACATTAAAAATGTCGTTAAATCGTACCCAATGCTCAGTAATGAATTGTTACAACTTACCGAATTATCGAGGCTGTATGAACAGTTTCAAGAATCTTCCGTAAGGAACTACCCCTGCTTGCCTTATCCCTGGTAGGATTTTAAGCTTGTACTATTAAAATTGTTATATGATATTTGAAGGTCGTTTGTGGGTATGGATACTAAATTTGGAGTCAATCGGACCAATAGAATGCTTGATCGGGTCAGTAAATTAGTGACGCTCTAAATTTCCTGTCGGAAAGATTTTTACCCGAAAAATCGTACACGACTTCTATTCATAAGTGTATATATTAAACACGAATAAAAAATTACTGAAAAACGGTCAACGAGTAAAGTTTTGATATTTCAACCATGTAATAGTGCTATATTATATAATTATTGTAAATGTCAAGTTTCTAGCATAATAACAAATACTATAGATGACAATAGGGGAAACTCGATGTTAAAATGTTGTAGACGGAATTTCCTCCAAAATCGGTGTAATCAGATATAAAAAAAGCCGGTCAGTAAGGGATGGAAGCACTTCGCTCGTCGGGTGTCAGTATGGATGGATGCACTTCGCTACTGGGCAGGATACTCTTGGTGGATGTATTGCATTCAATAAAACGATTCTGAGCTTAACTTCGGTGTAGTGTATACATAACTCTTAATATTAATTATATACCTAACCTACTCAGTACCTGTATGTTTAACATTACATTGAAGATCAAATGTAGAAATAATTATGATTTAGTGTGACTTTATGCATATTTTAAAATGTAATATGATATATTTATAATAGCTCCGTTTCATGTAGGTACAGTTATTACTACATAATATTATTATACAGTATATTTTATTGAATGTTCAATTTATGACATATAATATTGAAAACGAACAAAATATTATGTAAATTTAGTTAAATTAATGCACGACAAACGTTATACTACATTATTCCAGGTCTTAAAATCTCATTTTACCAACTATTTGGACTTAAATACCTCAAATTTGATCATGTTGTCGAAAAAATTTAAATGACTATAAAAAAAAAAATTGTGACTACGGATTTTCAAGATTTTTTGAATTTAGTTAGAGTAACATGTATTTAACGCTGTATAAAATTGTCAGAACTTAAAACCGAAAATTACCACTTTTAAGATATAAAAACCTCGAAAACTATAATGTCTATAAATAGCCCAAAATTGCAAAAAAATTTAAAAAAAACTTAATCAACTTAAATATATTACTAAATTAAATATTCGATGTAAATTTCAAGATTTTCAAGTGATTATTTTCGAAATTACGAAGAAATGAAAATTCCCGATTTAACGAAACCGTATATTTACCGTTTTTACCTCATTTGTTCGTAAGTTTTTCCTTACGCATTAAAAAACTATTGAAAAATGACCTCTCTAAAGTACCAACTAGATGCAATTTGCTACCGGAAACCGGGTAAGCTTGTAAAGATCGGAGCACTCCTTCTGGTAGAAAAATGTTTACAGAAAAAAAAATAAACATCATTGTAAAACCAATAGCTACGCTCAGAATCTAAAATCGTATTATATCGTATACGCGTAACTACTGTACACATTATAATTTACAATAATCACGGCCTTCATTGCTGATAGGTAGGTACTTATAACATTTTTTCATTATTATTAGCATAATATTATGCCGAATTCTGAATATCATCTAGTATTTCACCATTTAAAATGTATTAGCTGGTGCCAATTTACCATAATTGATGGGTTTGTTTATAGGACGGTAGGTATTAATACAATTATTGGTTACTGAGGTAAGTATTATAAATTAGGTTCAAAACTATCAAATACTTGATATTTAACCGAATATATTTTGTCTTGATATTCATATTTATAACATGGAAAATCTTGGGTAAAATTTTGTGTTTAAATCTGGCAGTACTGATTTTGGAGGCGAATCGGTTTCGTTTCTCGCTATACGACTTTCCGTATTGTCATCTATAGTATTTGATTATAACATTCCAATTTATAAAAATTTCCGGCAAGTTTTCTTTACACTGAACTACTGAAAAAATTAAAAAATGCCCATTTAAAGTAACAACTAGGATGAAAATGCCATCAAATAACCTCTTTATCCCAAAACGCTTACTCGATTCCTTCCCAATAGGTGCTCACAGGAAAAAAAAACACAATTGTAAAAGTAATAGTTTCTTCGTATCGCTTAGAATCAAATATTGTAATAAAAGAAAGTTTGAAACAGGTTAATAAATTTCGAGCGAATCGAAACAATTTTTAGAATTTTTTTACCAATACATAACGGCTAATAATAATTATATTCAAAATTGAGTGTGTATTATATATTTTATATAATTAGGGCCAGATTTGAATAGGGGCTAAGCCCCCGCACTAGCCATGATGAAATTGCAATAATTCTAACTGTAGCTGAAAAAATTATATTGAAGAAATTATTCACGTGTTTAGAAAAAAAAAAACCGTTTTTAATATATTTTCAAGTTTATACAAAATCGCTTGTGTAGGTATAAGAATTTTGAACAATATCAGAAATCATTTTTATGTCATATACATCTTTATAAGATATAGAGTTTGCTCGAACTATTATTTTTATTATTGCATTTTTAAGTGATATTGGACAAAGACACCTACCTGAATAGTTGAATGCAAATGCTCAAATTTCGTCAAATCTTTCCCTACGCTTAGTAATGAATTGTTACAACTTACCGAATTATCGAAGCATTTTATATATTATGTTAATGCCCAAACATGCTATGATTTTGGAAATAATGCTTAATATTATAATCAATTAAAATTTTAATTACAGTGAAGTTTATTAATTTATTTACCCACATTAAATGTAGATAGGGTACATTTTAAAAATTAATTAAAGTTAATGATATAAATCAAAAAAAAATGTCATTCAATAAATCACCTTTCTCGAAGTTCTTATACTTATCACTTTTAAAATGTATCTACCGAAAAAAGTACTGCCGTGTGTAAATTTCCCCCTTTGTGCTCTATAAATACGCTAGGAACCATCAATAGGTACAGTGGCGTAGCCAGGAATTTCGTATGGGAGAGGCTATGATCACATATTACCTATGTAGATAATAAAAAATGTACCTACTAAAATCTTAAAAGTGTCAAAAAATATATTGGTTTAATGTTATACAACACAAAATATAATAATAATTAGGAAATAATTTTAAAAGAAAATTATATATATATATGAGTTATATATTATAAATATTATATTAATAATAATAATAATAAATATATATATTACCTATATTATAAAAAAATAGGCCTAGAGTATTCGTAAAATGTTTATAAAGGTATCAACTAGTTTCAACTATAAGTTATCATCAGGCTACAACCTGATACTATTAAGAGGACGCCACACATGCATTATTTTATCGTAAAAAACTGTTTTGGGAGAAAAAATTATTCTTGAGCTGTAATTATAATTAAGAAACTAAATTTTTGACACAATATTATAACATTGACATAATATTTTAACAGTTATGTTAAAAAATATCGTGATGACACAAACAATAAAAAGTTGTACTAACAGATTTATTTTAAAATTACTTTTAAAATGTCATACAAATTTCCTATACAGAACTTCTTAAAAATCGTAGTGTAACGTCTTCTTGGTAGATAATGATGTATAGGTTAATGATGGCTTATAGACGAAACTCTTTTTGCCTTTATAAACATTTTATGAATATTCTAGGTATATTTTCTTTTTATATATTTATTATAATATATATTGATTTTTTATTATATACGAGTATATTATAAAGTATTATTATTTTTATAATATATATTTTATTTTAACTATTAGGATCCCCAAACTGCTAAACTGCAGTCTTCTAGGAGTATTTTGATCAAACATTTGAAGAACGTCATCTTCTTTGAACTTTTCTTTTTTATTGCATTACAATGATTGTGTTCATACATTTTTTTTTTCTTTTATCATCCATTTTTTAATAATTGTTATTAACAAAATTACAACTACAGAATATAACAAAACTACAACTATTACTGAATAACTGAAATCAAATTAGCGCATAAATAGCTAATAAAAAAACACGGCATTGGCCCATGGGGAGCTATAGCCCCCTTAGCCCTCCTCCTGGCTGCGCCCTTGAATAGGTATGAAAAGAATTTGCAATTTTATTCTTAAAATTCCAAAAACTGATGAATTAAAATGGATAAATTTAATATAATTTAATAACAATTAAAAAATCATTATTGATTAATAATTAATAAACAAATTTAATATGAAATATATATTTTGTAGGTATGTACCAATTATTTATTAAAAAAACTAATTTTTTTATTTCAAAGATTTGCTTTTTGTTTTTTAAGGTATTTTAATCATATTAAGCTTGTGTTTCTTATATTTATTCGACGTTGATATTATATTTTAAATTGTAATTGCCAGAATTTCATAGAATATATTTTATCTTTGTTTAAAATATTACACCAATCTCGACCCAATAATCAAATAATCAACACGGTCGGTGTCGTGATTCAATCATTTATTTAGAATTATTACAAAATGCATTAATAGATTCTCTCGAAAACATAAGTACTTGTATCAAATAAAAATATCTCTTGACTGTTAATCAATAATGTTATATTTTATAGTAGGTAGCGAGTTCTATTTATCTTATCTACCCAAAAAAAATTAATATCAGCTGCATTTATGTAGTCTGAGCAAACATCAACAAATTCTTGAATTTGATTTATTTTGCAATATTATTTTGGTTGATAATTATATAAACGCAAACATTTAAATAAATAATGATGGATGAAGTTTAAAATATTTTCACGAAATCTCTTATATTATTTAGGTAACTATTTCTCGTCGAGTTGGCAAACAATCCTGTCGAGACACAATACTACTCCTGCATCCACGCGGGAAGAACTATATGATTGTATAATTCCATTTTTAGATCACATTTTGTTTCTAACCTACTATAATCGTCTTCTGAAATCATGTACACTCGGTTCTCTTGAAAATGTAAATAGTAAATACCATACCAAACTTTTATTCTATATTTTAACAATAAACATATTATCAGTATACTGTAAAAATAATAAATATCTACTATATAGTTGAAAGTCTATATAAAACATTTTTTTTTTTATAATTTTTTATTTTCACCAAAAAAAGTCCATTAGGTATAGGTATAAATAATAATGTATTATGTATGGAAACTAAAGTAGTACCACATTTATCTATTTTCCTTATTAGGTAAAACTAATAATAATACCATTGATTATATAGGTATATATAATACTATACGAAAAGCGAATATTGATTCACTGTTGTTTGGTAGATATCGTTTTTATCATCGAATATTATGCTATTATTTGAACAATTTCGTTTCATTGAGTCATAAGTAAAATCAATATTCATAATAATACGTGTATAATGTGTATTTAATTTAATATTTTGTTAGTAAGTTTTGGTTAAGAGAACGTTGCACACACCATTTTTAAGGGGTTTTGTATAGGAAATATTTTAGATATTTTAAGAATAATAAAAATCTTACAATCTAAAAATATTTTAATATAAGTTAAAAGTAAATAATTAAAAAATAATCCTGTACTATTTTTTATTGTGTAATCACGATATATGTTTAAAAATACGTCTACGCAAAACAAATAAAATGGCTTTTTAAAGTAATTTTAAAGTTATAACACCTATTATAAAATTTGTAGATGACAACATTTCAGAGATAACCTCATTGGGGTTTTACAACTTTTTTTAAACATATCATTTGAAAAAACGCAGACGAGATTATCTCCAAAATGTTGTTTTATATCAATTAGTATGTGTTTTAACTCATTTTATTTGTTTTAAATTATTTTAATATATTAAAATAATTACAATTATTTTAAAATATAATTTCATTTGTTTTTTGCGTAAACATGTTTTTACCGTTGAAAATCTTCAGTGCGACGTCCTCTTAATAATATTAATATATATTAAAAATACTTTGTATAACTAATTATTTTACATCTATAATTCATGGTATTGCAAGACGTTGATTTTGAATATTTAGGTGTTACCTTATTTGAAGAATCCTGTTTAAATGGATTAGGTCTGTTAAAATGTGTAGAAAAATTCGAATTCTATTTCCCCATCCCTAAAATAAATAAATAAAAGCGGAAAACGTACCTTGAAGTGAACTGGCCAAAATGGCAAATGAGAAAGGATAAACTGATTAAAATTACTCGTCTGACGAGCATTTTATTTACATTAATTATTTTATTTTCAAGTTTTATTTGTTTATGTTTGTACCACAGATAATGTGTGTTGGTACGAACAATTACAATTTTTTATAATTAAAACAAAATATGATATTAATACCTCGGGCTCAAACTAGAAAAATGTTTGAACGTGTTAATTTTTAATAAAATAGTTTACGCTCTCGGATCTTGTTTTTATATTTACTATCTATATTCTCGGGTCTCGTTTAAAATAATAAAAATATAGTACATTAGTACCATATTATATATATATACATAATTGTAGTTATAAAACTGATATAAAAAATCATGAAGTTTCAGTCATTTTAAGTGCATTTTCATATTATAATAGATAATATGAATATAATATAAAAATTATATGAATAAAATGTAAAATATATTAATAATAATAAAAATATAAATATTATATGAATAATATAATATATAGGATGTTCTTGTCTTTTGACCAAACATCGTATTGGTTTTATTAATAATCAAAAATCACTCACATCACGCCATGCCAATGAAACTTTTCAACTTTTATTCAATTTAAATTAATGATTTTATAATTTGATTTTAATTGATAAGTCGATTAATAAATATTTTTCTTTCACCTACATTACTTATACATTGCATATTATAGTCGTTTAGTAAGGAATATTCTATATAATTAACCTGGTTAGGTTAATTTAGATCTCAGTATTGCCTAAACGACTATAATATGCATATATGCGACTGTATAACTAGTTCGAAATTGTACATAATATGATTATATTTTTGTTTTTAAATTATGTACGAATTCTAAACATCCTAATAGCCTATTATGTGAAACCAGCTGCGTTTATTGAAGAGTATAATATATTATTTTATATCCCAATATTTCGTTGTCATGACAACGAGCGAATGGGAAAACATTAAGTTGAGCGTCATTATAATATTATATATTATATATAACCTACCTACGTAATACCATTGATTATATCAATGGTAATACGTAATATTCAGAAAGTCCAAAGACGTATTAAATATTTTGACTTAATAATGTAAAAGAAATATTTTATTTTATTCTAATAGTACTACTCTAAATGTTTTTATTTATTTAGCTCTCCAAAGAAGATAATGGGCCTCACTGAAAAAGTTTCATGTGGGGCCCATGAGTTCCAAACTACAATAATAATTATATATAAAGAAAGTTATTTTTAATACATGTAACATAATAAAATTGATTAAACTGTAAACTTAACTAAAAATAAAATTATAAAAATAAATTTTACGTAAATTTTTTTTTTTTGTTAAATATCTATATTTTATTGTTTCAATAGCCAATCTAAGAATGATATTCAGTATAGTAAAATATAATTATTATATAGTATAGGTAGTATTACAGATTCAGCGAACTCTCATAATATTCTAATATAATATTAAATGTATATTAAAATACACTTGAACACTTGTGACTGTTAATACTATAAATTATTAAAAAAGGTAAATTCATAGAGAAAATTAAGCGAAACTTAAGCACGATAAATGAATCACCGTGAGAAATTTTTATAAACAAAATAAACCGGAATTGAAATCGGAAAAATCTTCTTTGAATAATTGGTATAAGTATTACAGATAACAAATATAAATTATATATTACAGGTAGGGCTAGTACGAGCAAAATAGGTACTTAATATTTTGATATTGGTGAATACATTACATTAAACTAATATACCTAATATGAAACAATTATTACAGTAGTATTTAGTAATTTTAAGAGGGGGAGGGGAGAATTAATTGTTTTTTTCTGTAATATATTATTTTGAAACGTGTTATTTATATATGCCTATGCTGTGTAAAGTGTCTTTTTTTGGTTAACACGATTTCTGTTTTCAAACATCTAAAATGAAAATTTTGAATAGAATTTGTATTTACAAATACATTATAACAAATAAAATTAAAATAGGTATGTATTTAAATTATAAAAAATGTATTTATAACTATCATCAGTCACCATCCCAGTATGAAATATCAAGTGTACACGTTGATGTCTCCAATATACATTGATTAAGAGTGGATAATATAAAGTGGATTTATAGTTTATTTTTATAAACAAAATTATGAATAAAATGGCAAAAAGTTTGTCGGCTCGGGAGAGGTTTGAATCCGCATCGCACTCTCTGATTGGTCTAAATTACTAAACCTATTTATAATCCTATTATACTTCAATTCATTGGGACACGCCTGACAAGGATCCATTTAGTGGGAGGAGGGGGTTACATACATACCCCCACCACTGGGAAGTAGTCGCAAAAACCGAAAGTGATAACCATTTTTTTAAAATTATTATTGTGCTTATTTACCGTTTTTGAAAGAGTATTTCGAAATACGGAAAATTATACATTGTTCGAAATGTAGTGGGCAAATTATAAAAACATCCCCCCCCTCAAAAAAAATATGTTTTCGGATCACTCCTGCTTCTCACGTTATTTGAATGTAATTTTAAAACTACTTATTTTTCAAAATTTGTATTATTATGTACCTATATTAGTTATTTAATATATTTATTTATATCTTATATTTAATTTTAACATAGACTTATAAAGAGATTTTTATGTCTAAGGATTTTAATTATAACAATATTGATGTCTAAATTTTACTTTTTTTAAATTACCCATTTGGTTATCTTCGTAGTGCAACTATACATTTACCTTAAATTTCTACGTATATTGTTACAATTATTCTTGTCATAGTTATGTCCATATTTACACCTCATATGATAATATAAATTTATAACTACTTACCTACCTATATTAAATTTATCAATAAAAATATTTATTAAAAAATATTATCGATAGGTTAGGTTGATGAAAAAAATGATTACGAATTATCGAAAAGTACAACACGGATTTTAAATGCTAAAACAATATTTAACGTTTAACAAAATAATCGTACTGTCAACCGTCAAACAAGACACACATTGCATGGAAATCAATATCTAGAAAGGTATTCCTAGGGCCTATGCTGGACAAATACAAAAATTTTCAATTTTAGATTTTGAGCTAAACGAGGAATATTGATTTTATTATTTTTTTTTTGAAAACGATTGGTAGAATGAATCGACTAAGAGTTTTAAAGTATATGAGAAGTATATATTATGACTTGGTAGCAAATTCATTCTAGATGGAACTTTTCAGAGGTAATTTTTTGATTTTACTACCCATTACAAATGTAAAAATAACAAATATAGTTTCCATGGTTACTATAATATACATAGAATACGTGGTATTTATGGACATTAAATTTAATAAAAAAAATTATTTAACGTACTACTCTACGAACAAGTGCTTCTATATCCCCTAATATTGTAAAGTAGATATAGGTACCTATATAGACACCTATAATAAAAAAATTTAATTTTTCCATTTTATAAGGTATAACATTTTCGATTTTATTTTAAAATATTATATTTGTATGGATGGGCAATAATAATATTTATTAAAGCCTTTAAAACCATAAAAGAGAACACCTTGAGTGTATTTTTGTATACGCGCATAAATGCCAAAGTTCATTAGTATATAATGTTGGAACGAGTACAATGTTCTTTTTAAATAATCGTAACACCTATTTACTACTTATAGTCTGTCTGGTTCGTGTTATAAAATATATTTTATCTTTTAAAAACGTGTGACACTTCATTGACAACATTTTATATTAGAATTTATTTTTACTATTCAAAATATTAATTTACACTGTATAGCCTAAAGGTATCTAACATACGATATATTTATAAGAATGCATTTTAGTATATTTTGGTAAGCCGCGTATAATTAAATTAGCTTACAGTAGTGTAACTAGTACCTATGTAAATACCAAAATGATTTCTATAATATCGTATGTTTAATATATATATTATATTATATTTATTTAAACATCATACCGTTGTATGTATTGGCATTTTATTATTTTGTTTAGATTTACTTGATTAAGATTTTATTTAATAAATAACAACTATCCATACATTAATGTTCGAGTTTTCATTATTGGTTTTTAAATTCATTCAAACATATA
>JAIPRL010002267.1:0-23282 GCA_025469235.1 Pemphigus obesinymphae | reverse complement strand
GTGGTCTGAAGACATAATATTATTAACACGGAAGTATGTTTATTGGATTACCATTTATATTAATTGATATGTATAATATAATACTATAATATAGTAATATGTATTAATTTGTTATTTTTCAGTCAAAGTTTCATGTTGTCCA
This sequence comes from Pemphigus obesinymphae, assembly GCA_025469235.1. Lineage (NCBI taxonomy): Eukaryota > Metazoa > Arthropoda > Insecta > Hemiptera > Aphididae > Pemphigus > Pemphigus obesinymphae. The sequence continues at coordinate 23,140 of JAIPRL010002267.1, read as the reverse complement.
CTGCCGGATTTACTTGTGTGGCTTTTGTCACCGGTTCATTGGCGTGGTGGGGTCCTCAAATCATGTACTCAGGACTTAAGATGCAAGATGGTTATCAGGACGTAACGATAAACAGGTACCTATAATTATAAATTATAACTGGTGATGTGTTCGATTTTCCAACCCTACTTTGTAAGTAAATTATAATGATCCAAACACCTCACCCGCCCACTATTCGTGTTCGATAATTAAAAATAATCTGAACTTTATAAGATAAAAAAAACTTTTTAGATTCTGAGCGAAGCGAGGAATGTATTGGTTTTACAATGATGTGTTTTTTATTTTTATTTATTCATTTTTTTTTTCTGTGTAAAAAATTTCAACCAAGAGTACTCCGATTTTTACAAGATTACCCAGTTCCTGTAGAAAATGTCATCTAGATAGTACTTTACAGAAGTAATTTTTCGATAGAAGAAAAAGCTCAAAAAATTAGCATAAAAATCCACCGATTTTGGTAAAATTCTTTATAACTCCGAAAATATTGATGCCAGTGACATGGAATTTTCACCACAAACGTACGAATATATACGTAAATTATTAAATTATTAATACAAATAATGTTTACCTATTTTAGGCTATTTATAGCAATATGCAAATTTGAGACATTTTATTCATAATAGGCTTAATTTTAGTTTTTTTTTTTAAGACCTAAACATTGAATACAGTGTTAAAAACATACCATTCTAGCTGCATACAAAATTTTTTTTAAAAAATATAGGTAGGTACAATATTTTTTAATAGCCATTTCGATTTCTTTTGAATACCTAGGTATTTAATTTTTTTCGATAATATGTAATATTTTGGTATGAAGTGTATTTGTATTTTAGGGAAATAATGGATCTATAAACTTAAAATGTTCACCAAAGTGTATGTACATTATAATGTACATACATTATAAAGGCAAGAAGATTTTTGAAAATTTTTGAGCTATAGCAATTTTCAGTTTTAAGTCATTTAATTACAGACAAATTACAGAAATTTTTAGTTTTTTTTTTTTTTAACATGTATATTTTGATCAAAAAAATAATGATGAAGTCAATTTGGCGGTCGGACTTGATTTAAAGTTATATTAAATTGAAATTTTACGATTTTATCAATTCGTTTAAGAAGTATATTTTTTTATGTAGTCTAATGGAAGCTTCATTATATTATATAATATTATCATATATATATATATTATTATTAGTATAATGTGCACTAATTGTCAAGTATAGGTATCCACCGAAGCTTCGCTCAAAATCGTTTTTTTTTTTTCAGAAAAAATGATTTATCATTGCTTTCAAATTCAATATATCCGTTATCATTATCCTACCGAATGTGCGAAGTGCTGCTCCCACCTTTTTTGTTTCTATAAAAATTTGTTCTACCAGGAGTGCTCTGTTCTTTACAAGCTTACCTGGTTTCCGGTAGCAAATTACATCTAGTTGGTACTTTAAAGAGGTCATTTTTAGATTTTTAATTATTTTGATAAACAGATAAAAAAAACTATCAAAAAATTGCTAAACACCACGATTGTGGTAAAAATTCTGACTCCAAAAATATTGATGCTGAAGGCTTGATATACTCACCACAAACGTATATACGTAAAATATTTTTAAAAAAAATTTGAGTAATAGGTATAATTATAGTTTTAATTTTAGGTTTTAAGACCTGAAAATTTAATACAGTATTAAAATTACGTCATTCTAGCTACACAAAACAAATTTAAAAAGCGGTCGGTATAATATATTTATTATTTATTTTAATAGCCATTTCATTTTTCCGAAAATATGTATTATTTTGATATGAAATGTGTTCGAATTTCTGGAAGTAATAGATCTATAAATTTCAAATTTTTACTCATTTTTGCGCTACTAATAGCAATTTTAAATTTGATTTTTTTTTTTTTTTTTTTGTTCATTATATTATATATTATTATTATTATATATATTCTTAGTATAATCTACCGTTATTGTCAAGTATATATATATCCACCAAAGCTTCGGTCAGATTCGTTTTTTTAGAAAGAAATGATTTATTATTGCTTTCAAATTCAATATATCCACCACCAGTATCCTACCCAACGAGCAAGTACTTCCACCCCCTATTGACTGGATTTTTTTTTAAATGTTTATTAATTTTTATATATTGCACAAAAAATAATATATCATTTATTTATAAATTGATTTTTTTTTTATATATAAAAAAACTAAAAACTTATAGGTTCATTTTAGAATTAAAAGTTTAAATAATGAAAAAAGTTTGGTCCGTCCACACTAAATTCAGATCTTGTAATATCACTAATTATACATAATAATGTCGTTCATGTGCAAATGTGCAATATTATAATGCATAATATCTTTATTTCATATAATGTATAGTTTTACTTGTTATTTTGTTTACATTTTATTATTATTTAGTGTGTCACTGAACTTTGGAATTATAGCCATGGCAGCTGGTCTTATTGGTGTGCCATTAGGTTCTTTTATGGCCCAACGACTTAAAGTACGATATCCTAATGCAGACCCACTGATTTGTGCTGGTGGTCTCCTGATATCAGCACCACTTTTATTTTTAGGTCTAGCGCTAGCAGACAGATATAACTATCTTGTGCTAGTTCTAATATTTGTTGGTCAAGTATCACTGAATCTTAATTGGTCAATTGTTGCTGATATACTATTAGTAAGTACTTATTTAATTGTTTAAAAAATATATGAATATTGTTGAGTATAATTTAATAAAATGAACATTTTTAATTTCAGTATGTTGTGAGCCCTACAAGACGGTCAACAGCTGAAGCTTTTCAAATTTTAATATCACATGCGTTTGGAGACGCTGGTAGTCCATACCTCATTGGCGTGGTAAAAATAATAATAATTATATCCTAACTATATCCTTTTAGTTGCAGACCCTTCAATTGTTGTTAGATTAAGATTAAGTTGTTAATTATGGTTTATCTATCAGATTTCAGAAATTTTAAAAAAACTGTTTGCAAGAGGAACCATACCATTACTCATGGCTTCGTTAACATTAGCCAGTAACAATTTACAATCTGTTGATGACAAAAACAAAGATATAATCAACTTTCATAGTCTTCAGTATGCATTATTTATAACAAGTTTTGTCGAAGTATTAGGAGCAATATTTTTCTTCTTTGCTGCCAACCATATTGTCAAAGACAAGGAACTAGCCGAAACAGAGACTCCAGGTTGGCCAAACTACACTCCTATTGTACATTAATATAAGTCTCAATAGATTTTAAGCGAAAAAGGCCAATTTTGACCATTCACTAGTCTGAATATATACAATATAATTTATATATGGTATATATGACAATTCTTTTTAACATTTTTATAATGGTACTGTTGTGTTCTAATAATTTATTTAATTTTACTCTGATTTTTATGGATGTTGGTTATTTTGTGCATTTTACTATTACTTATTTATTATTTGGTTTGCGTTCATGCTTGCTCTCTTACCTTTCTTCCTATCCTATTTATGTTTTCTTTTAATTAAGCTCAATATTATGAGCATAATAATTGAAATGTGTGTATGTATACTCTCACTTAATATGTATATATTATATATATATATAACATGTTGCTTTAGCGTTTATGTTTTTGTAATATATTTTTTGATATAGTACAATTGTTGTTGATTAAATGTATTGTTCTGATAATTATAGATGTTTATAATGAATATAATCACTTAATAAAGTTTAGGTGAAATTATCTGGGGCTTTTTTTTTATTTGTAAAATTATGAAAATGGCTGAGTATAAATAGTATTAAATCATTGATTGAATTTTATTCATATTGTTTCAAACAATTGAAATACAAATAAAATTAATTATCATTGGAGTTATTAAATCAAATACTGTACCATTAATTTGGTTGTCGCCTGATTTACAAAACAAATAATATACTTTAAACTAATAATTATTATTAATGTATTGAAACATTTATAATTGTTTAACAAAGAATAAATATCTTACTTGTTTGTTTTATTTAATTATTAAACTAAGACTTAAAATTAAACTTTCTTAAGAATTCTGTTCTAAAGAATTGTGAAGTCAAAAAAAAAAACTTATTTTTCTAATATAAATGTATATTAATAATTCATATTAAATTGTTATCGATTGTTGATTTATTTATTCTAACTTATGACATTTCATATGAAAATTTTGTTAAAATAAGATTTAAATTTAATTATACTTGAAAATATTATTAAAGTATTTTCCCAATTTCATTAGTTCAATTTACCAATATCGCCTACAATAATTATCCTGTGACTCATAGAATAAGTTTTTAAAGAGTAGTTTTTTTTATTTTTAAATGAGTCATTTACATTTCCTGAATTATGTACATAAATGATAATAATTTGTTTTAATATACCTACCTACTGGCCACTAATAAATGTATGTTGGTTTATAGTCGAGTGAATTTATTCCTTTCATGTTATGGCATTATTTCTAATCATAACCCCCATATTAGCCTTTATATATTATATATTAATGTAACATGTAATATAGTAAATATGTTGAAAAAAAAAAAAATATATATATATATATATATGTATATGTAGAATTTTCCCCGTCCTATTACCTCATTGTAATCACTGCCTAGAGTTTAGATCACCCAATTATTTACTTGAGTTTTATATTTTTTACATATCGCGATTATATTCCCAACGACAAGTCTTACATGTTTTAATATATTTTTACCTAAGTATCTAATCTAAATAACATGAGGTATATGTCCTACTCCTTTTGTAAGTCATCACTGCTTTTAGTGGTTATATTTCACTGAACGGACTGATTAATAATATATCTATGCTAGTAAACTTAATACACACAACTATAGCATAATCAATGTTATTACATATTAACAACCTAAAAAAAAAAATATATTTTACGAACACAATATTTGAATCGTACTTATTATATTATATAACTACAGTTTACTTTACAGTAGTTGTTATTATATATTTAATATTATTTTAATGCCATTTAATTGTTATTGCACCTTACACGCCAAAACTGGCCTACCTACCTACAGTATTTGCACGTTAAGAAAAAGCCTTATCGAGTCGATGGCAACTTTGCCATAGTTAAGCCACGCTACGTTGGCATACAGAGCAGCAATATTTATTGACTATTGTCATATATGTTTACAGTATTTTGGAGAACGCTGTATAATTAAAACTTGACAGATAAGTTTTCGTCTGCCAACAGGGCTGTTTTTTAATGTGCATGGACTATATTATACTTAATCTTATTAATTACCTTGTGCATGACAAGTTATAATACACACGATGGTGTACGAGGACAATATACAATGTACATAATATACCATATAATCATTGTTTGCATCATATTTGATTATATATATATGTATATTATCACAGAATATGTAGGTAGACTTGTATAGTTTTACAAATGTTTATTCTAATTACACACGTAATACAAATATAATTGCCTATTTTTAATTATTAGTTATTATACGTCTATGAGTAGAATCAAAAAAAGTATTTAAAATTTTGTGCCCGTTGGTCTTAATTTAAATATGATTTTACAGGTCATATTTTCTACTGTACCATAGATTTTCAGAAAATATAAAAAACTAGAGGGAGAAAATATCAAACCAATTTTAGAATATTGTTTTTTAATGTAATTTGTTTTAAGAAAATTGCTTTTACATAAAACTAAACATGGTATTATTTTATATAATTAATATTCAATGTGATTTTTGATGTCGAAAAACTGTATTTGTTATGTAAACTTAAACAAACATACCCTAGAATTATTAATTTTAGTTTATTTACCAATATATCACCTAATAAATTATGATAATACATATAATACTTATGTATAATAAATAATAGGTACTTACCTTTAAAGAATAACCAATAATTAATATACTAATAATAATTATTATTTAAAAAATTTTCTTATTATTTCATATTTTTATATTTTAAAAGTAAGATATACCTAATGGTAAAATATAAAATTAATAGTATACTACTATTGTAATTGTTATAAAGAATGGGGCGTTGTCCAAAATTACATTTTTATTTAACATTTGATGGTTGATAGATAAATAAAATAATATGCGGTATGTAACTATTTGCTTAAATATTAATGTTTGTATATGAATATGCTTTGTTGGGTTTCAGCACATATTTATTATTTTTTACTTTATATATTATTAATGTTGTTTTTTTTTTTTTTTTTTTTTTTTTTTAACAATTATTAATTTCAGCAGATAATGGACAAGATACTGTGCAAAACACATATCCCGTAGACGAAACACGTTTGCGTGGTCATTCCAATCCCCAATTTATCGATTGAAAAATTGTTTTTAAATAAAAAAAAATTCATTAATTTAATTTGAATATTATAAAAAATGAATGTCTCAAATTAATAGCAATTGTTGTATTATTTTTTACATAATTTGTCTGTGATAGGTACTTAAGGAAATCATAATAACATTAAAATTTAAATTATTTAGTAATAATACTATCATTGTAAATGAGTCGTCCAAAATATATTGAGTATAATAATGTTAAATTATTATCTATAAAATGTAATATAAGTATTGAGAATATCAAAAATTATATAACTGCCTCTATTAGCCTGTTACAATAATTATAATGTTGGTGTATTGTTTTTATTACCAATTTTGTACTTATACTTTGGTCAATATTTGTATGTCAATATTTAAAATTATAGTATAATGTGTAAAATAGTATTAAGAGAATTTTATAAGTTTGTATAAAAATGTGTTTTTTGATAAAATAAAATGTGTGAACTGGACCCATATATACACATAGTTGTTTGCTTTTGGCAAGCCAGCTGAGTACTTACGATATCCCAGACTTCCAAATTGCTTTGTACATATAGGCCAGACTATTATTTCATTTTATTTATTCTTATGCAATTTCAAATTAAATATTTCTGATTTATTTTGAAAAATGTTCAGTTTGAAAATTATATAAAAACTGTAAGAGGACATATATGATCATAATATATGATACCCACAGCTAAATTTCAAAGTAGGGGCCACATATTCTTTGTTTTGCGTGACATAATTTTGAGATAATACCCATTAGTTAAACAGAGACAACAAATGTGGGTATCATGCTATCGTTTTATTATTGCCTTTTAGGAGAGTATAAAGTTTTCACATCTGCAAAAAGAACCAAAAACATTTTGATCTTGTACATATGTAATAATCTTCCCATTGAACTATAAACCATTAAATTACAACTGAATCTTAAATTTGTAATATACATGTATACTCGTGCAATATGCAAATATATACCAGTTAATATGTATGTAGCAATGTGGTAGTCCGGGATAATACTTAAGAAGAAGTACCACCAGCAAATGTGAAAAATCAATATAGATATAGACTACCTTTGATTTCAATACAAATACTTTCTTAAAATTAAATATATCTTTACCAATAGTTATATCAATATATTTGTCCATTTATTTACACATAACTCGGTAAGTAATTAATTCATTACTCAAGAAATAAATTATTCATTTTGATTTTAAAATGATCAAAGTATGGAATAATTTATCAAATTAATACATCACCACAAAATTCAAAAAAAGTATATTCTGAAACATATTTTATCTATTTATTTTTTTATATGGATTGTTAGATTATTATTTTTAATTACATTTTGCTACGTTTTATCATAATTTAGAAAATAAAACTTATTGATATTAATATTAATAATAATTTACTTATTTATTTTATATAAATAGAGATTGTTTCGAACAGAATTCCCTTCCCAACTACAATAATTAAAATAGTTACCAACAGACATCTTGCAGTGTCATTGGTACTTTTTCTTAATGTTAATTTATTTTATTTCTATATTAATTTATCAACCATTTAATCGACTAATAATAGAATATATAATATTTTATATCGCAATTAAAATGAATTATTTTATTTAATTCTTAAAAATTAAAATTATTATTTTTACTTACCAATGACATAATACGTTAACATTGCTAACAATATATTAGTGTTGGTATTTTTCATCTGTAGTTATGTGGTTCAAATTATATTAACATAATCAACTTTACTATACTAATAAGCAACCAAGAATCAGGTGGATAAAATCTAATGAAAACTAAAATTACTCTATGATAGTCATGTTTAATGAGTACCCACTTGAATAAATTAAAAATATTTTAATATTGCAGTTTATGATTAATTAATTTAATCATAAATACAAGGGATATACATAGTTCTCTTTAATGACATAGTACAGAGGTTCCCAACCATCATCTCATCACTGAGTACCACTCAGCATTATTATGCTCATTAGGTGTGTACGTACTACATATAAAACCTAAATTAGGGAGTTTCGATAAATAAACTATACATGAATATTTTTATTATTAAATTATTGTTTAAATAATGTTTCTGATACATATGTATCTTAGTATAATCAGATTTTATATTTCCAATTGCATGAGTAATTAGTTGACTTTATCATATTATAACCTAACTATAATCATAATTGATAAAAATCTATGATTTATTGAAAAATAATTCTTACATGTCATGCTCTCTTATAATCATATCCATAAATCATGGTATAGACAACTCGTCGTTGTATAGTGATAAAAAATTTATTGATTTTATACACGTATATGTATTTTTTTAAATATTTATTATACAAATCTTTTTCATAAATTATATCCTGAATGTGATTTCAATTTTATATCTATATATATATATTTTTTTTTTCGTTGAATAAATAAGTTACTAAAAATATATAAAAATCTTATATTATACAGGTACAAATGTTCAAAATTATAAACATTTTTTAAAACAAATGTTTATTTTTTACATTTAAAAATTACATAGTATTTTTAAAAATTATATAAACCTTTTACAAACTAAAAATATATTTCGGCATTAAGCCATTCATTGAATAAATTTAATAAATAATTATTTCGAGTACCTATTAGGTACACAAGATTAAATTTTATTGTAGTCATATTTTGAGAAATTCTGCGTAAATATAGTTAGTATAGACTATAGAGTATATAAAAATAGAAGTTTTTCTAGAGCATTATCAATGTTATATGATATATTTGAAATTATTATCAATTTAAATTAATCACACAGAAATGACGACGGCGACTTGTCTGTATTTGCATAAACAAATCTAATACTCTTGAAATTAGAAATAGAAACCTAATACTTTATTTATGTTGGTTTTTTTTTTTTTTATGTGTGACGGAACTAATTTCGGGTATTTTGGCCTTAAATGTTAGAAATAGTATATGAATGAGCAAGTACCTATGCAAAATATTTTAATTTTATGTACCTTTACCTTTGCCTACAACAGGTTGGAAACCCCTCATCGGTCAAAATTTTGTACAAAATAATTTAAACCATCCAACTACAAAATATAAAACAGTAAGATACATTTCACTAAAAGCTTAAAATAAATATAAAAACCACACAGACCTTATTACCAAAATTCAAATTTCAAAGTATAGGTACCTAATTTTGAAATTCAATGCTATGATATAAATAAATATAAATCTTCTCCTTCACCTTCTCTCCCAACTATTCGGGGTCGGTTAAATATATATATTTAAAATTGATAACTGTTAATATTATAGGTTACTATATCTTCAATATTATCCATAATTTAACTTGTGATTATAATTTTAATTTATTTAAGCTATGATATTAATTTAAAATTAAAAAAAAATAACTAAACAATATTAAATTATTAAATATATGTATTCAACACGTGTGTAAGATGGGACAGTTAATATTAATTTAAATTAAAATTATAATTAGTTAACAATAATACCAAAACAAAACTTTCAAGTAAAATTTATTTCAGTAAATCAAACTTCAAGAGAAAAAATAATTAAATCGGAAGAATACAAATTTTGTTTGTTTAAAACTATTCACATTCATGTTAAAAAAAACTGTTTCATTTGTTACCAAAGATGTTGATTGACAACATAGTTATATAAAATATATCATGATGTAATATTTTACATAGTATCATGAATGCCTAGGCGAAAGATATCATGGGCACAATAGAAAGTACTACCTACTGATTTTAATACAAACACTTGGTTGAACGCATGAGGTGGATCTTCATCACACTGAAAAAAATTAAAATTAAAGATTATTTTAAAAAAAATTATAATATTGAGGTCATAATAATGTCTGTTTATAAAAATAAAATAAAATTATGTAAGCACATTAAAATAATCACTTTATTTATAGCCATTTCTTTCTTTAGAATATGTCAGTAAATTAAAATTATGTACATTAATTAAATCTTGAACTTTTCGACTTATTATGAGCTGATTATATATTATATTATAAAAATTAATTACCTGTAACCGCCCTAAGACATTGATTAATATACCACCATCAAACATCGGTTGAGAGTCCACTGATGTTACAACTCTATTGATTTTTTGGAAAGTCAAACCCTAAAAGAATAATTTTTATAATATTAATGTATGTAAAATAGATACCTATGAATGTTATTAACTGTATGAAAAATGTTTTTTACTGTATAATTTTCAATTATCGATTTTAAAATTCAATATAATTACCGAAAACTTTGAAAATTGTTTTTACTAAAAAATAAAAATCTTACAAAAAAAAAATAAAGAACTATTTATTTAACAAATATCAATACATTTTAACAATGTTATTTTATATTACCTATATTATATTATATTTCATAATTATCAATATGGTAAAATGACTGACCATTATATTAAGGGATTGTTAACAGTGGATAGCTTCCTAAATACTACTAAAAATTGGAATTAGGTATTTCCAATATAACTGAAAAATTATTTTAGAACAACATAAGTTGTAATCACCAAACAAGAAATCACAAAATCAATCGGTATTATTGCTATAATGTATTTATGAAAGATTGTCTGTACAAAACTTGTCAATCAACGTGCATCCCACTCTTAACCATATTCAATATAATCATTTCATATGCTATAAACAATCAAGTGGTGTACTTTTTTTCCATTTCCTTATCATAGACCATGTTTGTATCATAGAGTAATGGTTTATCTACCTGCGTAAAAAAATTGATCTCACTACAGTAACGCTGCCATTATTATCACATGCACAATTTCAGGCAATCTTTCTATAGGTTCCACTTTAAAATTAGTGATACAAAATCGAGTGGGCAACAATATCGATAATTCAATACAATATGGATATTTTGGAAAATATACGACACCAATATTGATATATCACAATATCAAAATTATCATTATTTTAATATTCTTATTAATTATAATGCAATTAAAAAGCAATAATATATGCTTAAATTAAAAAATGTTCATTATATATAGGTATTAAGTGTTTAATGATTGTGTTTTCTGTCCAAATAAAACAATAAATATTCCATATTTTAAACATAAATACAGTATCCTGTTTGAAATTTCTAACAAATTGTCAATTGATGGGTAACTCGATTTTTAATGTGGTAAATAAAAATTTTTTTTGTGAACAGTAAGTTTTGGTACAATATTGATATCTGAAATTATATCGTTGCCCATCACTATCATTATTTAAAATAGGGTAGGTGGGAAAAAATACTTCACTTATATCTTGTAATTTTTTAGATTTTTTTTTTTGGCATTAAAGTGTAATAACATTAAATATTAAATTATTAAACAGTGGGTTATGTCAATGGCATCATTTCAATTTTTTTTCCTGGTGTGCAAACTTCTAGGCAGGCCAATTTTAATATTTTACTGAGCTGTTTTAAAAAATGCAGACCATTTTTCATTCTAATACTGCGAAAATACTTATACCTTAATAAGCAAAAAAAAAAAACTAACTTTTTTAGGCGCATTGCAGCACTGGCAGGCCACTTTTAAATTAGTAGTGGCCGTTACATACTCTGCCCCCTCCTAAATGATACCACTAGGTTATGTTAGGTAGGTGGGTAGATGTAAAAATAATTTTGACCCTTTTTTTAAGAATGTTCTGCACGCCACTGATAACATCCATATATTAAGTATAGGTCTAGGAGGTATAGGTATACTTAGTATTTTAAATGTTTTTATTACGTATTAATTAAAGATTATTAAACCGTCTTGGATAATTAAATTTTCTATAGAACTAACAGGCTATATGCATATAAAAAGTGTTATATATTGTATATATACAATTATATTGATCTATATATTATTATAAAATAGGTGAAATACTTTTGTTTAACATTTATTTTAATGCTACTAAAGTAATAATGGATAAGCATTGTAAATATAGCAAATTTAAAACTATTTTTATCTTGTTGAAGTGTGGTAGTAGGTAATGTCGGATTCAAAGCCTTAAGCTTAAATCAAAATTATACTAGAAACTGGCGCCTAGAAGCTGTGTCTGTGAATCTGGTATAAGTATTAAAAAATAACTATCTATAGGTAATCCATATCGAAATTCATAAGTAGTGCTCTACACTTGTTTTTAAATTTATTTTATATTGACCTTAACTTGTGTAGATTCTATAGGACTAAAAACATAAATTCACTATGTAGAGAAATGATAACTGAAAAAGATAAGCAATTTAAGTTTAACATCTCATAAAAACCATGTCTATGTTTTACATAATATGCAATATTTTACATAGGTACATAGTTCACGCTAGATCCTATATAATAATTATTATCACATTAAGTACCTAAGAACAATTTGTACATGCATTATGCATGCACCTTTATCAAATAAAATTTAGTATCTTACTTTATGCATATAATATACATTTTCAAAGTTCTTTTTATTAATTTGTATTCTAAGCAGACATTCAACACAGAGTTTACAAATAATTTCTATTGCGATTAACAAACTAGGTACTACCTAAGTTATGCAATTCTATGTCAACGTGTAATATTTTGAATGTTAAAAAAAACCATCTATTTCCTCAATAATTATTAATAACAATAAATTTTATATCACTCACATTTAATTTTTCCATAATTTTAACTGTACCCTGTAGTTGGACACCTTCAAAAGTCATAAAAGACGTTTCTGGCTGAAACGAAAAAATTACAGATAATGAAATACTCAAAATGGTAAAAGAATTAAATTCCAAAAATATAGTCAGCTATCTTCTATTCAGTTTTATTGAGTAACAATAAAACGTTAAAACAACTCACGTTATACATTGCGGCTAATGTGGGCCTCTGAGACGGGTCGTCAAATAACACATAATATTGTTGCACGAACCCTTTACCGATCGCCTCGTAAGCTGGATTCAAAGACATTTTTAGCGCGTAGTTAAAATTATGAACATAGAAATGAAACTAAATTTAAAAATTGTCAAATATGACAGTTCAGAAGAAAAAGAAAAAAAGAACGCAAGTACATAGGTATATTACATTTCAGATTCAGATTTCAGTTCGTGAAGCGATCTGCGATATACGGATAAACGTTATTTTTCAATTAGTACCAAGGTTACGGTTAATGATTACACAATAAGTAAACGATAAGTTAAAAATCGCGGGAATATTTAAATTTGTAAATCATAGTTTTAAAATAAACATGTAATAATTATTTATTTATTTTTAGATGAAAACAAATATTTATAGTATAGAATAATTATTAACAAAAAAAAAAAATAAAAAATACATTAAATATCTGTTTTGTGAATTTAATATATCCGGAATACATTATTATTATGAACATGAGTGAAAATGTACATTTGATTGCCTATCCCATATCTAATAAACGGCGAAACGATTAATTTTTCATTCCTCTACATTCAAACATGACATAAATTGGTTTTACAATAATGTATCTTTTTGTGTAGATATATACCTATTTATACGATATTTATACATATATTTTGTTAAGAGGAATAGAGAAATTAGTTTTAGAATAAGAAATTGCCATACTTATAGTTTATTATGTTCCTATTATTCTAGTTTTCCTACGCATGAGCTGGTTAGTTTTACATATAAATAAAATAGAATTTATAAACTGATGGTTATCGAAGTGTTCTGTACTCATAATAAACCTTATTATAGATCTCGGTAGGTATATTCCTATTTTATGGGACACCGTTTTTAAAAAGCTTTTTTCGCACTTCTATGTAGTATTCTGCAAGATTATATATTTAACGCACCGCTCTCGTTTAATATCATAGTCGAATGAAATAACAAATCATTCGGTAGCGGACAGTCAGTACCGAGTTCGATACTGTTGTGATACCGTAAGACACAGTTATGCAACTTGTGATACCGTCAGACACAGTTATGCAACTTCATTTTTCATTAATACATCCCAGAAATATCAAAAACCGTCGGGTGTGTATTGTCGTAGTGTAATAATAATATAAACTATCGTTTTTATATAATGTGTGTGTCATTCTAATTAAATAAAGTAAAATATTTCATTTCTTCACGCAACGATTTAGACCTAAAGCATGACAAAATTAAGGGTATCTCAGTGGTTAAAATTTGAAAAAAATTGAAAGGGGACTAAAGCTAATGCAAACAAATGCGTCCATTAAACCGTTAAATCTTATTCAATTTTGCTTTGGCATTTTTCGGATACTAAGAATCTCATAAATAAGAACAATAAAAAAATCAAACTGCCATTAAAATAATACGTAACTATACTATACATAATGCATTTTTGGTTTTTACCGAAATAGTTTTTTTTATAGTATAGATTTTGCAAACAACTTATAACTAAATACCATTTCTATTTCATTTTTTTAATATTATGTACAATACAACAAATTTTATCCCAGTTTTCGAATAAACATAATATAGATCTATTAGTACTTTCTTTGGTAGCACTCATATATAATATAACATTATAAGCATACAATTATATGATAAAAAACCTGTTTACGCATTTTTTATTTTTATCAACATGAGAATATTGTAGAAAGATGAAATAAAAAATGAATTATAAAGAACAAAATTATCTAACGACTAATGGAGCCGTTTGTGAGAAGCATTTTTACATGTTTTATAGATTGTTAAAAAAAAAATGGATATTTTAACAGCTCATAAAACATGTAAAAATTCATATATCTAAAATCGGCTCCATCAGTCTCTAGATGATAATGTTATCTATAAATTATTATAATTATTAATTTATTGTTATTTTTATATATTAATTTTTTCATATTTCTAACATGTATTTGCAAGTTGATAAAAATGAAAAATTCTAATGCATGTTTTTCATTGAAAAATGTTCTGTAGCCACGTCCTCTTAACACCTAATTTTTGGTATAATATTTAGATAATATATAATGTATAAAATATGCTTAATAATATTATAAAACTAATAAAATTATATAAATAATAAAAAAACTCAGTCTACACTACATTAAAATAGACCTATTTTAAAAGCATGGTTAATACCTTTTTAAACCAGTTATACACCAAATTTTGGTGTTTTGGTAAACACCAAAATATTTTTTTACTTATAATGTATTTACACGTAGTTTTTATGGTTAAAAAAATATTTGAACCGTCTCCGGAATTTAAACTAAAGGGGACGCTAAACTTAAGCTAACCAAAGAAGGGGAACGCCCTTCCCCCACTTTAATCACTGGACACTGTGGTGTCTACTTATAATGTTCCGATTTTAATTATTAAAATATAATAATATTATTTAGGGTTTTTACTAGAAAAGTTTGGAAATATTTTTTTCATATTATATTTTATTTTCATACGACAAAGGTTTGTAAATTGTAAATTTTAAAATTTTAAAATTTTAAAATTTAATTCACCTTTTACAAGTTTTAGCCAAAATATAAAAATTCTATTTCTAACATTTTCTAGTACAAAACTTACAGAATTATAATAAATAAATATTCATGTTTAAAATCAGAAAATTCTAAATAGAATTAATTTTGTCAGACTTTTAATTTTAAATCATGAAATAATATAATAAGAAAAATATTTCTGGGGTAATGGATTAGGTCATCCTAAATGTTTTTTTTCATTAATTATTATTTTTTTTATTACTATTTCCGATTTCGATACATTAAGAGGACGACACACCCGCATTTTCTGTCTCCGTCTATCTAATGGGCAATATAGCAAAATAACACTATGCAAAACAATAAATGTCTATAGGTACGTTAAAATTAGAGTTAAAATACCTATTACCAATTTTAAAACGAGAATATTTTCTAGAAAATGACATATCCTTTTTGTAAAATGTTGTTTATCAAAGAAGTTACAGCATTTTAAGTTTTTCATTTTTTACAACCCAAAAAAATAATTCGTAGCTAAATACCGCTACAAAAGACATAGATCATCTATGATAGCATTACATTTTTATACAAATTTCCGAGCTTAAACTCAAAATATAGGATCAAAAATTGATAAAGACAATTTAAACATGTAAGTTAAGTTGGAAAGGTAGGTACCTAAATAATAATAAGCGTGATGATGACTTGCGATCGAAACCAGTTGTTACCTATAGGTAATCTTTTTTTAAATACTCTATAAGCACATTTTTTTTTTGTATGTATAATTTTGATTATATATTATATTGTTATTTTTGTGTATAATACATATTTATTTTTATTAATAAATTTTAAGTATTATTGTGTATTTTTTAACAAAAAAATATCTGTTAATCGTTTAATCCAACATAATACGTAAAATTTAAAAACTTATATAAAAAGTAACAATAGTTACAAAAATCAGAGAAATATCAGTAATTTAATTATTGCAATTATCTACTTAATTATGTTAATTATACGAATTCGAATTTTTGATTTCGAAGATAATTTAAAATCTAATTTGAAAAAAGTGCAATCCATTTAAAAAAAGATATAGGTAATTATTAAAATTTTAGAGTCTGTAATTGGAAGTAAATAGTAAAATTGGGAATATAGAATATCAGGAATATTACTGATAATAGGAGCATTATAATATTGAATGCTTTAAAAAAAGAAAAATGAAAATTTCGACTTACATTTTATCTAAAAATACGTAATGCACAAATATTTAAACTTGTGCTTAGAGATTAAAAACAGTCTGATAGATTAGAATTTTTCAAGATTTTATCTATTATTATTGTTATTTTTTAAACGTGAGCAAGACTCCTGGAATCTGAGACTATATAGAACTACAATAGCCGGTGGCTCAGTCAGACTCTGGGCCAATGTGATTATGACTTACTATATTCATAACTCATATAAGGGTTTGATAACTTAGTAAAAAATGCATATTATAAACAAGTAGTCATTATCAAAAGCAAAAAATTGATTTTGTTGATAAATTTAATAATATTTAAAATATAGGTATATATAGTTTAGGTATACAGAATAAGTTTATTTAACTTATTTTGTGATTTATAATATCAATGATTATATATTATAATAATATAATATGATATTAAGATATGCTATATCTTAATAGATTTCCTTATCAGTAAAATAAAATAATAGACTATAATTGTGATTTTTTTTATAGATATATTTTGACGGCCGCGGGCCCACAGGCACCGGGCCACCGGGAAATTTCCCGGTATCCCGGTTGGCCAATCCGCCCCTGACTATGGCCATAAATAATGCGCATATACAAATAACGTGGATGGGTACCTAGTACCTACCAATATAAGTGGCCTAGATTCATATGCACTATTAAATATGTATTTAAGCATATTTTATAAATTTATAATATTAATGATCTTTAAATAAAAATAAGAAAAAAAAAGTTTTTATATTATTATTATTTTTTTTTTTGTTAAATTTTTATTTATTGTGAAAATGTAAATCAGTTTCCGAAAAACGGGTAGCTATACTAAAAGTTGTACAGAGTACAGAGTATAGACAGGTAGACAAGTGAATTAATAATATTATACAAAAATAAGGTAGAAAAACAAATTTTCTAAAGTATGTGAATTGTAAGACCCATTTCATGTTCAAATTGCTTTGGTCATGTCATACTGAGTTGGAGTGCCATAGTCTGGCTGGAGAGACTGATCTTGGTATTTCTTACTTTAATGGTGTCCCAAAGGTAACGAATCGTCGCTCAAAAAATTAAAGTCCAAAGCCTACCACCAAGGAATCTGGATTAAATCTGTTCATTTCCTTGTACTGTCAACATTCGGTATCTTCATTAGATATTAAATTGTATTATGTAGATAAATTTTCTACAGAAAACTTTATTAAAGAGTTTTCTTCGTTTAAAAATAAATTTAAAAAAAAACCAATAGTCTATCTTTGAATAATAATATGTATAATTTTAGTTTATATTATCAGAATATTAGAGACCTCAGATCAAAATTACTTTATTTACATTCCAACTTTATTCTTCTATCCTATGACATTTACTTACTTACGGAGACTTGGTTTTCTGATGATATAAGTAATGCTAAATTCAATTTTTCTGGATATACTGTGATAGAAGTCTACTTTCTAGTAATTGTTCTCGTGGTGATGGAGTTCTAATTGCAATTAAGCATATTCTTTGACCTACACCTAATCCCCATAGTAGATCAAATGTTGAACAACTATTTATTCGCATTTCATTTCATCATATACTTTCAGCCCTCATTAGTGTTGTAATATCCCCCCATCTGCTCACCTATCATTATATAATAGTTATGTCAAATCTGTTGAAGTAGCTTGGGATTCAGCCAATTGTGATCTTGGAATGTTTTTTAAAGACTTTAATCTTCCCGAAGTATCGTGGAGTTCCGTTAACCAGAGTCTAGTTTATAGTTGTGCGGTCAATAATAAGTCTTCATTTAGTGGCGATCAATTTATCACTATGGATTTACCATATGAAAATAACATATTTTCCATACTAATAAAAATAATAAAATAATATTATTTTATAATAAAAATACTACTAAAAAAACCGTATAATTTAATGTTGATGACGTGCCAAGTATTTGATATTACTCCCAGAAAATAGTCTTATTAGTCACTGCTAGAATAGTTCAATAGTATAGTATTATAATACTATAAATAATGTTTATTTATAAATAATCAATATATAAAAAGCTGTTATTTGATTTTATCGAAATTAGTACAGTAATGGAAAAAGCCTATAAATAGGTATACATAATGAATGGTGTTTTAACTTTTAATGGAATATTATAAATATTAATACAAATATATCAGTATGTTTTGTATCATAAAGCAAATTGTGATTTTAGATTCTGAGCGTAGCGAGGAAGCTTATGGTTTTACAATGATGTTTATTTATTTATTTTTTTTTTTAAGTCCACGCGCAGGCTGCGCATTCCCATAGTAACTTTGCACCTATGAAATCGATGCATTTTCCATCTATATTTTATTTAAAAAAGGCGGGATTATTATAATATATAACTACAGTAATTTTGTGATTATCACATTTATAATTGTCAGATATTATATTGATCATAATATACAATTTTAAAATTAACAATTAATATTCCTTATACCGCAAAAATCCTATTGTATCTTTTCGAATTCGAAAATAGCGATTCTAAATCCTTCTGCGAAATCATTTTCCAAAGGATAAATATACCTAACGTTAGGCCAGTACCTACTTTTTGGACAATATATAAAGAAAATATCAATACCACTAAAATTAAATGGTTAAACAGTTTTTTCAATATCAATATATAAAATTAGAATACATAAATTAAAATACTCATCAAATCTACTAATAACTTGTTCAACTATTTCTCTAGAATAATTCAATGGGTTGTTTAAAATGCTTTGAATATTAATTCTAACTGTTTGTCTCACTTTGGTATCTGAATTCTGGTCTTCACTAGGATTTGTTTCATTATCTCAATCCTGGTCTGAATTGATTGTAATTGATCCAGATTAATGAAGCATCATAGAAATTTCGTTTATTCATGTAGGTTTTACAATAGCTATGTTATTAGTAGCACTCATATATCAGAAAATATTAGTACTAAATATATAAGTACTCATATAATATGATTAATTGAAAAATATATGTAATTGTACACATATATATATGTACAATTATTGTTACTTTATTTTTTTATAATGGGTAGTATAGAGTACCTATATATTTTGAATAAATATTGAATTTCTGTTCCCGAGATTTAATTTTTCAACTGAAAATTGTTTTTTTTTTTTTTTTAAATATTATTGTTATGTAAAAAATTATTATTGTATAAACTATTAAGATAACTTACGATTGAGTATGGAGTAAAAATAATATTGATACATTTTTTTATAATTATATTTCAGAAAGAATACTTTAAAAAAGACATGTATTAACACTTCAGTAGGTATTTACTATTTAGTGTACTGAGTTCTACAATATACTAAAAAATATTTAAAAATATTATCTTCCCAAACACATTTTTACAAAAATTAGTCATATAATAATGAATATTTTTATACAGTAAAAAGTTCATTAATATTTCCCTAGTTGTTATTTACCACAATTGGAGTTCTAAAGGTGAAAAAAACATACTTAAATAGTTATATAGTAAATGTACCGGGTTTTGCATTACGTATGCAGAAAAAACCAGATTAAAAATGTAAAAAATATAGTCAAAAACAACTTATAATATGAACATTATATTATACTGTTATTAGATTTGTATTATACAACAACAAAATAATTAATTATACTGCATATATAAGTCTGCTGAGAATATAGTATTTTATCATATTGTGTTCTGATTTAGTATACTGCACAGTGGTTTTTTTTAATCAAACATAATATTTTTTTCAAAATAAAATAGATATGTCGTTTCATTATGATAGATCTAGGTAATTCCAAATGTTCCATATTAGAAGTGAGTACAATTTATATTATGTATTTAATAGTTTTAGTTTTTATAATGATTTACACTTTAATTATTATAAAAGCTTAAAAAAAAAAAAATTTTAATTTTTTTTATTACGTCAAATACTTATGTTCTAATTTTATAGGGATCCGATAAAAAAAATATTGAACCGTAAAAAGTATTAAAACGGAAATCAAAAAAAAAAAATCAAACGTTACAATCTAAAAATACTAACGTAAAAATATTATGTATAAAATATATGTGTTATACCTGTATATCCATTATACATTATCATATAGTATATATTATTACGGTATCCCACAAAGATCTGACAAATGCAAAAACTTTTGTTCTGTTGTTTTTTTCACTTTTTTTTTTGTGTTAATTACTAGAACTCTGTATTATAATTCGTATATTTTAGATTTTTATTTTATTTTATTTTTGTATAATTTGATATTACTTGCTTCATGAAAAAAATTATAACGAGTTAATAAAAAATGTATATAATATTATTAATTATATTTTCATTATTTTTAAATAATTCAATAAATATACATTGATAATACCAATATTTGAATAATATTATTGATTTGAAATATAAAATATATACTATGAAAAATACAATTTATATGAATAATAGGTACTATCAATTTGAAATAAAAAAATATACTGAATAATAAAACACTTGAAAATATTTATTTCTATGTTGTCTGCTGTCAGACCACTGACTAAACTGAGGTTAAAAGCTTAAATCACTTTAACTTATACAGAAAAATGAATAATATTTTTCTACTTATATGGTTAGATGATTTAGTACAATCCAGCGATTAATAATTGAATAATATTATAATAATTATAATCTAAATAAAAAATGTTTTATTAAAAAAAAATCAAAAATAGTAGAACTATAGTCTATTGGACTACGGTATGGGTTATTCAGAGAATTATATTTTTACTTATCTTACAATTATTACCTAAATATTAAACCTATTATATTAGTATTATTATTATTAGTATGAGTCTGATAACCAATGCCTTAGATCACTAGACTATGTTTCTACGTGAAACAAAAGGAATATTTAAATTATTTAAGTAGAAACACTGTCATATATGTGAAAAATAAAATAAATATATTGTAAAAATGAAAAAAAAAAATCAAATCTGTAATAGAATTATCAACTATTATAGTACAAAATAATGTGAAAATACAAATATATTATAAATTGAATAATATTTTAAGAATTGTAAAAAAATAAATAAATATTTATATGGAAACTTGAAAAATATAATCCATTATGGATATTTTTATTATATGGCTTGAAATATATAATACAATATGAAAAACCATTATAAATTTTGAAAAATACGGAACATAGAAATATAGGGAAAAATATAATATTCGAGATGGTCTAGTATTCACGATTTACCTGTGTAAAAATTACAGGGAAAAATATAATATTCGAGACGGTCTAGTATTCACGATTTTACGCGTGTAAAAATTGCATAGGAATTTAAATACGAGTATACGAGACGGTCTAGTATTCAAGATTTTGGCTGTACAATTTACGGGGAAATTACCGTCCGTTTTATGTACAATTTGTCTCTTGGAGTTATTGGAAGTGCAGTGGAATATTTTTGTGTAAATGGTGAAATAAATTAATTACAGCTAAAGTCAATGTAGAAAAGCCCCCTTGAACTTGCTGATTTTGGCTTCTCGTGGGCCAGAAGGAACAAATCTATACTACTATATTTATTTTTGGGTCTAAAATATTTCTAAAAAAATTATTGCCTCCCACCCCAAAAAAAAGAAATTTTGATCTGCCTGCACCGACTGCGATTTTATATACTGCATATACACTGTATTCATATTTTACGAATTCGAGAGATTTTGGTTTTCGTGAAATAATCTCTCGGGGAAACGTATGGGTATACTCTTCCGAAAATATTTTAGTGCTATGCTGGATTTAAAAATACCACTTCATATAATAATATGGCTCCGATTGAAATATTACCAATAAGTATATCTTTATCTGTTGCGTGGGTAAAAGTTATGAATGTTTATTTAAAAAAAGAAAAATACGCTCTAGTTCAGGGGTTCTCAAATTTTTAACGCTTTCTTTGTATCACAGATCCCTTTAAGTTATAAAAAAAAATCTACATGGACCTTTTATATAATAGCTATATAGAATTATCTAACTATGCAATTAGTATTCAATAGATTACTGTAGACAGTGGCGCAACCAGGAAATATTTTTTTTTTTTTTTTGGGGGGGGGGGGGTTACAATTTATACATATATACACAAGATAATAAGAATAAATGCTATATAGTAGGAACA
>JAIPRL010002266.1:0-63073 GCA_025469235.1 Pemphigus obesinymphae | reverse complement strand
AAACCCATTAACCGGAAAAAATTTAACCCGAAACCCGTCAACTGAAAACAATTTTAACCAGTTTTAAACCCGAAACCCGTAACCCAAAAAAAATATTAACCGTTTTTCAACACCGAACCCGGAATCCAGAAAAAATTAAAACCATTTTTTAACCACGTATCAGAAACCCGGAAAAATTTTAACCGGTTTAAACCCGTAACCCGAAACCCGAAAAATTTTAACCCATTTTGACTCCCTGGTCAAAACTAATTGTAATGCATCTAAACAACAGCATCTACTGTTGGCAGTATAAGATGACCCTCCTAGTAGTAAAAACAATGAAAAACAAGAGCTGCAACAATTGTCAGAAAACGATGTTAAATCGTATTTATTCAATGGACAATTTTTTACCATTATAAAAGATGATGGATCTAAGATATCAGCACAGTGTAAAAATTGTTCCAAAGTAATTCAAGGACAAAAATTATCAACGAGAAATTTCTTGAGTCATATATAAGTAATTATTGATTTTACTCTTATTAAATGTACAGTTGATATAAATCTAGTTTAGTGCCCACCCGATTTTTTATCACTTTTTCTCAAAATACGTGTTTTACTTCTAAACTAAGTCAAACCAGACAATTCTAAAAACACCATTGTATTTAGTAGGTATGGAAAAACACGTACCTATTTTCAATATAAAATAAAATGAAAAATCGCATTGGTGCTAAACTAGATTCATACATATATAGTTTTTAAGTACCTATTTGTTTGTTATTGTCTAGTTGGCCACTTCTTATTTAAAAAGACTACCTAATTCTAAAAGACGGAATCGAAACTTTTATTTGTATTCATCTTATTAGTATCATATCAGAATTTACCATTATTATTCTTTTAATTAGAATTTTTTATTAATTACCTATTTCATAAATATTACTAGTTGGTATACTTTTAGGTAGGTACCTATTTCAAATTAAATATCTCAATATTAAACTTATCTAAAGATACTTACATTTATAAATGGAAATTATGTCGTAAATTATTATTATTATCTATATTTACTAGTATTTGAAAGTTTTTGAATATTCTATTCAATATTTCTTATTATTAATTATATGAGTGGTGATTGGTGGTGGGGTACTTGGGTGATACATTTTTCATTTCTAAATTTGCATATACTCGAATAAGATGATACAAACCAGTATCCAGTTTTATAATAAAATGTACGAGTATATGAATATTTATAAATTACCTATAATTTATTTGTTTTTAGTATAAACACAATATATTACTGCCACAAGTAGCAGAAGCTAGAAAGACTTATGGAAAAATACCCACGATATCATTAAAACAGACACAACCATTTAGCCAATAAAGAAATACGAATAACAAACATTGATATTCAAGCATTATCATTTTTAAACTCTAAGAAAAAAGAATTAGAATTATTAGATAAATATCCAATTGTAAAACAAGTATTTTTAAAATATAACACTACATTACCATCATAAGCTCCTGTTCCTTAAGATTTTAACACCTAGATGGAATATATTGAAAGATGATACTTTTGAAATGTTGCTATGTTGTAGATCATGAATGTAGATCTAATATGAATCATGATTTAGAAATTGATTCCTAAAGGATGGTTTTATACTCGTATATAAAGTTTTTGAAAAATATGTTTTTTTTTATTATTATTACATATTATTATATATTGTTTAAACTTATGAATTAAATACAATTTGTTTTCTTATCAGTTTTTGTTATTATATTATAATACGGGTATATTTTAGCTAGTAAATAATGAAGTATATGAGATATAACTTATAGTATACATCATCCATGTATATGTTTTAAATTGTATTTTATCCAAATAAAATGGTTTAAAATATTTATCACAATAGGGAAATATGTTATGTGATTTCCAACGAGTATTCAAATTAATTTGGATGTTTGGCTTCTACAAACATCTTCATGAGGTATATAATAGGTAAATAGTAGCCAATAGGTACCTACTAGAGAAAGATTTTTAAAAATTAAATATACAATTAAGTACGATTTGTAAAATTGATATGAAAAAAAAACATGAAAAATATTTTTATCTGATTTTATCTAGATAAAAAGTCATTTTATTTATCTTTATCTAGATAAAATTTCATTTATCTGGGCTCAACACGGCATACAAGAGACACTTAATACTTGAATCTCTCAACCACAATATTTTTATTAATATAGCTGTATATAATAATAATTATACATAACATTTACTGACACACTTTATACAAATTATGTTTCTGAAATATTTTATTAATATAATTATAAGACTATTACAATTCAAAAATATACTTTGTTCAAAATATTTGTCATTTGTATTGATATAATATATAGAAATAGATACACAATATGATGTTAAAAAGTAGCGTATAGAATAATATCAACTAGAAATATATTAATATTACGGTACTTCCGACGATTGATGAACAGGAATCTTAAACCTATTTACGTAAATGCAAACTTCAAGGTATTTAAGTATTTCGTACACTCGAATAGGTTTGACTCAAAACAGTCGACTTCAGAAACAGCTGTGAGGTAATGAGCAACACGAAGAATAAGGCACACATGAGTAAACGAATTTTTCAAAGGTACCACATGTAATTTTGTATCTAGTAACTTTAAATTAAAAAAAATATATATAAAAAAAAAATTGGCCACGTAATATAATCGATCGATTATAAATTGTTAGGCATTATGTTTTAAATAATTACAAAGTAATAATCAGTATAATAAGATCTTTGAGAAATTATTTAATAACGTATGAAGACGTTTTTTTTGATAAAATGATCCACAAAATTTAGTTTGGTTTTCAATAAATATTTTTTATTTACTTATAATATTATTTTTATATTATTGGTTTATAATAATTTATAGTATAAACGTCCCAAGTGATCATGTATCACTAAACACTACTATCACTAAATAGTAAATTGTATCTAATAATATCATAAAAATTTCGGGTAATTTCCAAAAAAAAAAAAAAGTTATTATTAAATATATATGTTTGTAACATGTTTGTTCTATTCTATCATTCTATTATATATATTTCTACCAACATTGGTAATATATTCATAGAATATAATTTTTTTTTTTATAATCCTACGTGTATATTTATAAGTACGTAAGAGGATGTTATACATCTGTTTTTACGAGGTTTTGTATAGTCAATTTTTATATAAATTTCAAAAAAAGCGAAAATGAATAAGTTAAAGTAAATTTAATTCTCTAATTGTCACTTTAAATTGGAATAATGTTTTTCGTAATCTTAACATAGATGGTTGTTTCATGATTTTTAATGTCGAAATTGAAAAATGCGTATATTGATTTATTGAATCATTAAACTTAATAGGAAAACTATTTCTAAAACGTTAATACTAAAACCATTAATTAAATTGGGTAGATTAACTTCTATCGGGAACTAAGAAAAGTTTTACTTCAAAATACTAAAAAGTAAATCTAATATTGCCGTTTCTTTTAACTCTATTAAATATAAATTTTTAAAATACAAAAATTTACATAATGTTATTATTAAAAAAGCTAAAGAATCTACTACTGCAGTAAAATTAATGAGACTAAAGGTGATATTAAAAAAATATAGGATTTCATTAATCTAGCTTGTAAAAAAAATAAAATAAATTTTAGTCAAATATATCGAATTAATAATTACAATGGATTTGATCATGACAATTAATTTTCAAATGCTAATATTATTAATTCATTTTTTTTATCCATAACTTCTATTAATATACATAGTGATATCAAACAAGAAGGTTTCCATAAAAAAGATTTGAATTCTTTAAATTTTAATTGTTAAATACAAAATTCAATTTTTTCTTATTCTATTAGTTGCACTGAAATTACGAAATATATTAAAAACATGAAAAATCACATATAAGTATTATTATTGAAAAAAGTATTTAGAGTAATACTCAATTTCTTATTTATCCAATGTATTTAAGTAAATACTCAAATACATTAAAAAGTAATTGAAATAATTTTCAAATACTTAAAAATAAATATATATAAGTATTTTATTTATAATTTTATTCATATAGGTCTTTTTCTTCTTCTTCGCCTTTCCTCCCTAAAATTTGGGATCGATCACCCCAGTAATACACTTCTACTTAACTCTAAACCTAAATCTTCTTAATTTATCCCCAACTTTCTCATACCACATGTCATCAAATCCCCCAGCCTTTATGTTCGATCTTCTTGTTTCCCTCTTATCATCAATATACAATTAATTTACTAATCTTACTGCCTCAATCCTGTCCCTCCTCAATACATGCCTTATAAAATTTACTTTTTACCTAAAAGCTATTCTTTTGTCACACGAAACGCCTGACGCTTCTTTCCACTTAATCATGTTTATCAAATCCTCTTCAAAACCCCCATCATAAAAGAGATACATGCGTACCAATCAATTACAGGACAAAAGGTTCTTCTCAGAATTAATAAACATGACATTATTCCAACAATAAAACTTCACATACCATAAACCAGATCTGTATATAATATGTTGTTTTTGGATTTCACATCTTCTACATATCGACCAATGAGGAACGATATGGACATACACGGACGGGCTTATATACGGGAACGAACCTGATCCGAAACATATAGTCCGCGCACGTGCAGTTCCAACCGCCTGTTGCGCACACCGTACGGACATCCTACCCGACCCGTTACTCCGCGCACCACGACGGTGTAGTGAGACCCGAGGGCAGACTCACGCAGCGTCTACCCAAAAACCGTTCTACCCATATCAGAGATTCCGACTTGTCCTTTTCAGGACTATCTGCGAACCCTGCACGGGGAACGATTCTCTAAATATGGGTAGGAAATCGCCAAAGGCTCGCAAGCAAACGTCCGATCTCCAGAAATCCTCTTCACCACCGAAACTCTCGGCGGAGGATCTGGCACTTTTGGCGAAAACATTAAAGGGAAGACCACCAATTACGAGAAGTACTGTCATCGGCATCAAGGAAAACAAGAAAATACTATTGACTCCAGATTCCTAAACGGAATCCCATAACTCCAGCCCCAGATCCGATGTTCAAGATGACGACAAAAGCAGCACAACTTCAAATGATATATCACATCATTCCGCCAACCCGTCACAACAAATAAGCAAAAATCCACCACCGATCGTTATAGCAGTAGACCAATGGCAGGCTATTGCCCCCAAAATCATGAAATCCTACCCAGAGAGAAAAATCACAGCAAAACTAATAAGTAACAAAATTAAACTACTCACAGATTCAGTTACCACCTTCCGTGGGTTTCAACGCATACTACTGGAAAATCAAGCTAAATTCCACGCGTACTTACTCCCCGAGGAACGTCAACTGAAAGTACTCCTCAGAGGCATTCCAAGCTCCTTTTTGGAGCAGATCGTAAAAGACGAGCTAATTACCCTTGGCTACAATATCACTCACATCCTTTAATTTATTAAACAAAGCCGCAAACTGCCTATGTTTATGGTGACGTTACCTAATAACGTGGAAAGCAAAGAACTATTTCAAATCCAATCGTTATTCTTCATCAAAATCCGCGCTGAGCCTTACAAAACATCAGGCCCTAGGCAATGTTTCGCATGTCAGGGCTTTGGACACTCGTCTTCTCACTGCCAGCACTCTGCCCGATGCGTTAAGTGCGGTGGACCTCACCTCTCAAAGGAGTGCAAAAAGGAAGCCGAAACTCCCCCAAAATGCTGCAACTGCGATGGTGACCATACGGCCAACTATCGCAAATGCCCAGCCTACGCTGCGAAAATGATTCGCCTCGCGAAAACTCGACGAGAATCGGAACCCATTCATCGATCAACTGTGTCTCAACCAGTCTCCGTGGTCGGTAGCCGTTCCTACGCAACGATTGCCAGCATCGGGTCCCAGCCAAACCAGGACCAAGACCAGAGAACCGGAACCAAAACCAACAAACCCAAAGTAGAACTCATGAAAATTCTTTCTGAAATCATCATAAGCATCTCTAACACAGACGATCTCAAATATGCACCATCATGTCGGCACTAAATGCCATGCTCCTCATCATCTCAAATGTCTAAGAACCTAAGAATCCTGTACTGGAATTGCCAAGGTATCGGGCAGAAACGTGCTGAACTTCTCCAGCTAGTCACTGATCTTAAAATTGACGCTATCCTACTGAACGAGACCCATCTCAGCCCCAAATGAAACTTTAACCTTCCGAACTTCTTTATCTACCGTTCAGACAGACCTACCCTAGGGCAGTACTAACTCAGGAGGCACAGCCATCCTAATAAGACCGGAAATAACACATACTCAGATTAATATCACCACCAGCTCCATCGAAAACACCGTTATCCACTTAGAACTCAATGGACAAGAAATCAGACTGGGAGCTCTATACAAAAGCCCTTCTACAAAACTCAATTCCGATGATCTCGACAAACTCTTAGATACGGACGCTAATGTAATCCTAGCGGAAGACTTAAATGCAAAAAATATAGTATGGCACAGCCGCTGCATAAACCCAGCCGGACGAAGCCTACTTAACCACATAGAACGCCACAATTATATGATAATAGTGCCTGATACTCCAACTTACTATCCGGATATCCAAAAACACAAACACGACGTTTTGGACATAGCGCTCCTGAAAACCACAAACATACAACATTCCATTCAAAATCTGGCCGACCTATCGTCAGATCATAACCCAGTGTTTCTTGACATATCATCTCATTCCAATCAGACCTTACCAATGATGCTTAAAAAGACTAGGACAAACTGGAAACGATTAGCCGTCAAACTCCATGAAACGCAGTTAAATCTCAACCCGGTCCTTGTAACCACTGGACAGATCGACGCGGCGATTGCAAACCTAACCGGCAAAATCCAGGACACTTTATTCTCCACCACAACCACATCTAACTACGATCCCCACAAAGATCTTCCATTGGACATAAAGAACACCCTCGTCAAAAAGAAATGGCTAAGGAGAAAATGGCAACACTCGCGAAATTCCGAATACAAACAGCTACTAAATCAACAAACGGAACTAGTCAGGAAGATATTGACCGACCACCAAAACTCAGAGTGGCACCACACAATTGACGTCTTTAGACCAAACGACCCGAATCTATACAGAATCAACAAAGGTCTCATATCCCAGAAACCAGCCAACCAACCTCTACTCGGTCCAAACGGCCTAATTTTCGACCCGGCTACGAAAGCCCTCGAGCCCATTCACTTGTTGTCCAACCCATCACCCCCGGTGAAGTCAGCGATACAATAGAGCACCTCCTGAGAAGGAAAGCGCCAGGACCTGACCGGATCTCAAACCTGGTCCTCAAGTTCGCACCCAAACACACAATACTCTACATGACCAAGATCTTTAACTGCTGCCTCAGACTGGAATACTTTCCCACCGCATGGAAAAGGGCAAACGTCATCTTGATCCCGAAACCTGACAAACCCCACAATATCCCTACCAATCACCATCTAATTTCTCTCTTAAACTCAATGTCCAAATTATATGAAGTCCTACTGCTAACGCGACTGAAGAATCTTACTTCTCACATCATACGTCCAGAACAATTTGTCTTTAGACAAGGGCACTCGACCACTAACCAGCTAACAAAACTCGTAGACGAACTAGCAATATCATTTATTAAAAAGGAAAGGTCGGTGGCGGTTTTCCTGGATTATGAAAAGGCATTCGACAAGGTATGGCACCAAGGCCTCCTGGCGAAAATGGTGAACCTCAACCTACCATCGCAAATCACAAACATTATAAAATCATTTTTGGAGAACAGGACTTTCCGAGTACGTCAAGAAGACTACCTCTCAGTACCACGGAACATTTCAGCAGGAGTGCCTCAAGGATCATGCCTTTCCCCGCTATTATTCAGTCTGTATATCAACGATATGCCATCATCTCCTATTACCCGCACCAATCTCTTTGCAGATGACACGATGTTCATACACACAAGCCTTAGTAAACACCTAGCGGCCAGCAAGATTCCGCGACAGCTTGATCTGGCAATAGGGTGGCTAGAAAATTGGAGAATCTCCATAAACACCAATAAGACGGTTGCCATACTCTTCGGCGACAAATCATCAGAGGACATTACACCAATTCGAATCCATGAAACTGGAATAAAATGGAGCACCTCTGTAAAATATCTAGGACTTAAAATCGACTCCAAACTCCGTTTCTCACAACATGTCAGAGAAACCTGCACCAGGACCAAGCACATCAGAACAGCACTCTACCCGATACTAAACCACCGTTGCAACATCCCCATCAGAATAAAAACGATAATAATAAAAATGTACATCAAAACTATTCTTACATATGCCGACCCGGCACGGGGTGCCCTGATCACTGATAAACACTGGCAACAACTGGAAGCAGTCCAAAACATTGCACTAAGAACCATCACTGGAATCCCCCTTTACGTCCGAACACATTCTTAAGGGAATCCTTAAACATCAAATCCATACGCGAAGCCATTTTAACGGACACGCACATGATGTTCCACCGGACCACTACATCTCACCACACTCATCTACAAAATCTAAAACTCTCAATGGAAACTACTCAGTGGAAGAGGAACCGTCCGGCCAAGCTTTTGGATTAAAACTACATTAAACTACCAAGTCCAAGTCATACCACCTACTCCGAGGTATTAGTTCTAAACTCGAAACTCGTGACAACAGTCGGTATCAACCGATTATCCAATCATGCAAAGCAAAGCAAACCCGAAACATCACAATATACCGCGACCGACAGCCGACCTAGAAATACTTCCGCAGTCCAAGTCTCCTTCTGCGATCAACATCGCACCGATTTGCGCCGAGAATGAGTCGTCAAAACGTAATCCTCGTTTACACAGTAGGTCTCTGATCTAAGTAAGTTGCTTTCGCGCGACCATCATCTCCACAACCCCTTGTACAACTTCGTGCCACAGATGATACACCCCTCTTAGTAACCGCACTGGCGGGTTCCCCCTCCATTATTCTACCGAACCATGACAAAGAAAGCAAAGAAACACGGTACATGCCCCGGTGCCGACCCGTATCTCCCTCCACCGCCAAAACTGGAGAAAACAAAACTTTTCGTCTGAACCACCACAATCAACGGAGTAAAAATAACACCGTACCAAATAAATTGAAAGCTGAAGAAAGTTCTTCCAACGACTTCTTCGCCTCTGAAGATGATCTTAAAACAATCAACACCACCTCCGACTCGGATGTTAGCTTCCACACGTCCGAAAAACACCAGACTTTGTCCACACATAAACCTCCTACCAACCACCCTCACTCTCCATCCTACACAACAAACCCCATCTAAACCAAAACTCCCAAGCCTTCTCTATTTATCATTCCAGCACCTATCTGGCGTAAATCCGGTCCAATAATCTACAATTTTCAGGATTTCCCTACAGACATCATAGCAGCAGCCATCTCCAATGAAAACATCATGCTCTTAACCATAAACTCCAGCTAGTTCCGTCAAATCCAAAAAATCCGACCAGCAATTAACCTAGAATTTTCTTCACACACAGAGAATTGGCCGATCGCTCCCGTGGTATTAAGAGGAATACTGACAGACATATCTACAGAGGAAGTTAAACAAGAACTCGAACTTCTCAACTTTGAAATCCAGCTTATCAAACGTTTCGGATCCATCAAAAAAGCAATGCCCATGTGCCTTGTATTTCTCATCGGTACTCACGCCAATGAACTGCAGCCTCCTAAACACCCCCCGCTGTGTAAAATACGCCAGCGAGCACCTAAATAAAAACTGCTCGAAAACCCTTGAGTAAAGCCCATCCTGCTGCAACTGCGCACACAGTGAATTACCGCTGCTGCCCATCATACTCATAAGCTGCCAGCAGTATTAACCTAACCGCAGAAGTCATCCAACCTTCAACTTTCCCCACAATACCCCCATCTCAGCCTTCTCAGATCCGAAGTCCAACACCAATAACCATGAACTAGGCATAGGCCACTAAAGAAAAATTCCCTCTAAACCTGGAAAATGTCATTACTGTACTATCAGAGGTATTAACAGCAATCACAACAGCCAAATACTACAATATAGCCACAATCCTTTCTCAACCTTCTAACACCTCAATGAATAATCTAAGAATTATTTACTGGAATTACAACGGAATCTCCAACAAAATTAACGAACTTCACGCACTTGCACTACAACACAAAATAAGCATCGTTCTACTCAGTGAAACCCAACTCAAGCCCTCAGCCTATCTCAAACTTTCAAACTTTTACACCTATAGAACCGACCTTCCCACTATAAGAGGTTCACCGGCTTTAGGAGGCACTGCTATTCTCATCAATCGCCGAATATCTCACCAGCAGACCACTTTAAAATACCAATATTCAAGCTACCTCAATAATCGTGGAAGCCAACAACATCAAAATTCTCATATCATCTGTCAACAAACCACCCAACGCCATTCTAGACCCCACAGACCTAGATACCATAACCAAAAACATCAACTGGTCTATAACGGCAGGGGACTTCAACAGCAAATACCCCCTTTGGAACAGCCGCACCACCTACGACGCCGGAAAAACACTATTCCGCCAAGCTCTACTCAAGGATTACGTCGTGACAGCCCCCCCTCAACTCTAACTTATTATCTATTCACCCGTCACTACAAACCATACGTTCTGGACATAGCCTTAATCAAAATCCCGATGTCGGTCCAAATTACAAACATCAACGACCTCTTATATCATGACCCATTTTTCCTTGATGTTCACTACTCCCTAATAGCCTCAACTCCCCCCCCCCCCCAGGAAAATAATAAACTGGAAAAAACACTCAAAAATTCTATCAGAACAAACAATATACATTAACCCAAGAATCAGTAGCACCTCTGAAATCGATTCCGCGATTAACATTCTTTCCCACAATATCCAACAAGCAATCAAATCAAGCACCATCACTCCACTGAAAAGAAATTCAAAAATCCTCCCAGATGAAATCATGCTGGAAATACAAGAGAAGAACAAACTACGAAAAATTTGGCAGTCTACACGAGACCCAAACATCAAATGAAAGCTCAATAGCAAAATCCCATTTATCAGAGCTATCCTCTACACACACAACGAAGACGAATGAGACAAATTTCTATTTGAAACCAGTCAAAAAGATTACTCCATATATAAGCTGGAAAAATACCTCCTGAACAAACATCCTGCCATCCATCCACCAAAAGTTCGAAAAGGCTTAATCTTTTCTTCATCAGAAAAATCTGAATTATTCACAGACTCTATCGAACACCAGTTCTCCCCTAATCTCGGTATTGATCTCCAATAAATCAAATCTCGTTGCGAACCCTCCATTTAGTAAAAACTATGGCCTCCATTTTTTTCTGCTGCGAGCGTCAGCCCATGGCCATGCGTCCAGACGTTGATAGTCTCGAAAGCTTCGGCCAAACTGTCCTCCAGGAGTACTGGAACAGACTGAGTTGATATGATAGCAACATCATCCGCGAAAGCAATCATCTCGACTCCATTGGGCATGCCCAGCCTAAGGAGATCGTCGTAGAGTAGGTTCCACAAGTCAGGTCCAAGGACAGAACCCTGGGGTACTCCGCACGATATCACCTTAATGAATTGGGTAGTTCCAGATGGACTCGCTACCTCTACTACTCTATTTGATAAGTAGGCTTCGAGCATTTTTAGAAGGCTCCTCGGTAATTCGTTGGCCCTGGCTGCCTCTATAATCGCATCCCAAGGGGTGGAGTTGAATGCATTCCGCACGTCCAGTGTCAGCATACCTACTAACCTATGCTGGGGCCTATGTCCGGCGGTGGCAGCCCGTACGATTGACCTCAGGTAAACTAGGGCATCTAGGGTCGAGCGTCCACGCCTAAAGCCATACTGGTTTGAAGCAATGGCACGATCCTGTACCAAGTGGCCTCTGAGCCTAGACATTAGTAGCTTTTCTAGAAACTTGCCGCAGCCGTCGAGAAGGCATATCGGCCTATACGATGAAGGGCTGTCAAGTGGCTTGCCCGGTTACGTAATCAAAACGAGTTTGCCAGTTTTTCGGGGAACTGCCCGTCGGTGAGGCAGCTGTTGAAAACACGCTGAAACCGGTATGGATCATAGAATACCGCTACCTTGGTAATCTCGTTGGTAATCCCGTCAGGGCCCGGGGCTTTACCATTTCACATCGCCGCAGTGGCCATCTTGTCTGCCGAAAAAGGAACTACATCCATGATCCCGAGACTCGCTGTGTTTCCGGGCACCTGGAGTTGCACTGAAGGAAATAGTGCGTTCCCCACATTTTGTAGCCTGCCGAGTAGCTCTATCCCTGGAATTAATTTTGCCCTGCGTAGCCGTTTCATGATGATTCTGTATGGTTTACCCCAGGGGTCGTTATCGACTGTCGCAATGAGATCGGCCCAACATTTTTCCTTGGCTGCTTTAATCGCAGTGGTCAGAGATTTGTGTAGAGCTTTCCACTGCTCATGGTATTTATGGCTGGCATCTTCGCCCCGTCTGGTCTCACCCTTTGGAACTGGCGCCTGGTCTTGAGTTATTCGCCACGCAGGGAGCCGATGTCGTTGCTCCCCCATGAGACGGAGTTTCTGCGCGTTGTAGCAAGGTGACGAGGAATGCAAAGGTTGGCCGCTTGGGACATCCAGTCCACCAGCTCAGATGGCCCCACCCCCGCGGTGGGTGCCGGTGGTAGAAGTGGGGTAACCGCAAGAGCAGCCGACAGGAGTCCTTTATCTATTTTACTCACCGGCCACCCTTGGTGAGGTTGGTGTGCTGATGGGGTGGATACGCCTGAGTCAAAGGTGATATACCTGTGAAGGATCAGTGACTCTGCGTCAACCACCATCCAGTTTCTCACGCTGTTTCGGAGGCGTGCGGACACGAATGTCACGTCGATGTGCGATCATGTGTGTGTCAAATGTCGGTTCTAGTCCATCGTTGCATGCCGACATATCCAATGTGGACATCAAGTCAGCCAAGAGATTACCTCTGGCATCATCTCTCGGGCTACCCCAAGTTCTACACTTGGCATTGAAGTTCACTGTTGCGATGACCGGGAGCTGTGATGACCTTATGCTGAGCTCCCAACGCAGAAGGAAGTCCTTGAACTCTGCTATGGCGCAATTTGGAGTCCAATAGCAGCTGTAGAGCCTGAAAGGAGAAAATTCTACCCATCTGAAACCTGGTTCCAACGGTCCAAACGCGTTGACTGGAGTTCTACCAAAAATCGCGACCGCCGACCGACCCGACGAGTCGGAGTACCATTCGTCCGCCTCCAGGCTGTTGCGGTGTTGCTCGCTGATTATGCCAACGTCGATGTTCCATTTCTGCGCTGATGCCAGCATCAGGTCATGAGCCGCCCTGCAGACACCGATGTTTATTTTAAGTAGTTTAATCATAGCGAAGCCGAGGAGTCTCCGGTATTGTCGCTTATAACTTAATTAATGGGCGTTGCCACCTGTGGCGTCTGTTCCATTCTTGATTATCCTTGCGAAGGCTCTTACTACCTCGATCGAAGCATCGCAGTTGACCGCTTTGTGCCTGTTTTCGCCGCAGAGCTTGCAGCAATCTCCTCGATCTGGGTCGGTGCATTTCTTAGACATGTGTCCCAGTGCATGACACCGGAAGCATCTCACCCTTGCTTCGCCCCACCATACTCTACAACTCACCATGCCGACCAGCAGGCGTCCGATGGTAAGAATCTTATGGATAATCTCGGGTGGCAACGATACTAGCGCAACCTGTGTACAGCCGACCTGCCACCTAAGATTGAGAACCTTGACGGCATCCCGTTCGGTTCCTGAGCTAGTAGCTACGGCATCGACCACTTGTTCCTTGGAGGTCCACTCATCTATATCTCTAATCTCGAGCATCGCCCTTTGTTGGATGGTTCTCACATTAATTTCAGTGCCCATCGACCTGGATACTTCAGCTTTTACAGCCTCGATTTGATTTGTGTCACCCTGGACCTTTATGAGCAATCCTCCAGACTTTGCTTGTCTCAAGCCGACCACGTGGTTGCCAATGATGTCCCGACTCACCCCGCCACAAATCTTTCTCACCAAGGCAGGGAACTCCTCTCTACTGACCTCGACCATTATAGCTGGTGGACGATACCGCGAAGCAGGCTTTGCTGTGCTATCCACCATTGTAGTGGACTTATCCTTGGCTGCAGATCACCTTTTTCCTTGCTCCCTTCTTTAGAACCTCAGCCCAGGATGCGGTGTCCGAGTCCATGCTGGCTCCTGCAATCTCTGCCAACGCATCCCTTATCTCCTCCCTCAAGTTGACTGGAGTCTTCGAAGCGTCCATTGTCTTATAGCTGGGAGTGACTAACGTTTCCATGATCCTGTTGTTAGAATCCCTCATCTCGTTCAACAGCTCCTCGAGTGCTGCTTTGACTTGGGACGTTGCATTTTCGCCTTTGTCTTTGCCAGCTTCCTGGGTTTCCCCTATCTTGTTTACCTCTCCATCTTGGCTTGATCCGCTTTCTCTTTCTGAGCACTAGTCTTCCTAAGCACCATCCTGTTATCGGTGAGTCTTTTGACCGTGTCGCATATCTTGAAGAAGATGTCCTTACAGCACTCCGTTCTGGTCTTCTATACAATTTCTGCCATGGCATCTATCCCGACCGATAGTCTGCCAAAAAGCGTACTTTCCTCCTTCTCTAGTACCGCTATTTTTGGGCCATGGGGCCCCAAGGTTGGGTTCATAGCAAGGGGTTGGCCCGGTGGCCGAAACCCCCTTAGCTGCTACCAATCGCCCTCGGCAACCGAGCTGCGTGCGGGGATCCTCCAAATACGAAGGTATCAGAGGAAACACGAGCGCATGGAGTTGGTTGCCTCCAGGAGACCTTTGTACCTATCTGCCCTATAGGGCATGTTGCGCCCTCGAACTATGAGAGGGGACATTCTCGATAGGGCTTTACAAATCCGGATCTTCAAAAACCAGGTCGCTAGTCCTAGCCGTTCCAAAGTTACGGGGAGTCAGATAAAAGGGGGGGAAACTTTTGATATGTGATACCTATGTGTCTATCCACCCCTTCTATCTTTACCCGTCACCGATCGGTCCAGTAGAAGCTGCGATACGTCTGTTTGAATTTCAATAGGAGGAATTTTTTGTGCCTGATCTGGTCACACTGCACAATAGCGACTCGATACAAATAGCTTCCTGTTTGAATTGCCCGCCTTCGGTGTGACAACGCTGTCGGTGAAAAGTCGCCGACAACTGTACCCCGTCTGGCCACGCAGCGATCAGCTGACCGCGTGCCTCATGCTATTTGCATAAATGCTAATAACATGCAAATTATCCATAACAATACAATTTTGTTACGATGAATATATTATTATAATTTATAGAGTGTAAAAAGTTAGACATGGGTTTTAGTGAAAATAGTTTATTTCTGTTCGATCGGTTGTTAGATTTTAGTATATCATTAAATTGTTTTATGTATATATATTTTTTTGGTGAATTTTGTGAATTAAACTTTTTATGATATATATATTATTTTTTTGTATATGTATATAAAAAACCTAATTAACTATTTAAAACCATATTATTAATTTAACTATGGTTTAACTATTTAAATCATTAATTCATTAACTTTTAACTTGTAACTAATTAGAAAACTGTTCTTATAAACTTAACTGTATCTAGTTAATTATTTCATTAACTTTGCCAATCCTTGTTTTTAATAATTAATTGAAAATAGCCATTATGCTGTTGTTGAACATGACTATTCGATGAATACAAAAAACATTTTAAGTAAGTTGAATTATCAAAATTGACTATTATATCACTATTTGAATATAAAAAAGTTCATTGGCGCAGTTACACTACAGATATTTTCATTCATTTTTATGTGCACAAATCGTTATCACGCCGGGTTAATATTTATCATGATAGTTGATATGTGTATCTTCGTTCAATATTTTGAACATTTAGTTATTAATATGTGTAATATTATATAAGTATCTACTTATTTCATGTTTATATTGTAGACCTAATTGCACAATTTCGAAGGAGTATTGTATAGGCAATTTGTCATGCATGATAGAATACGGCAAGTTAGAGTTTAGGAGTTTAATTAGTATACGTGAGCTATCGCATTTTTCTCCAACACTATTATTTCCGATCTTGCATGCGCAAATCGGCAAAGTAAAATAAGACTAAACATACGTCTGCATACCAAATTTTTAAAAATATTCTTGAAAATGGAATTATGGAACTGGAGGGTTTAATTTTAATTCTAAAAAAAACCTTAAGATTACTTGACATTTTATTTATAATCGGTATTCTGGCTATATAATACAATATTTTGTTTTACTTTTACCCAACAGGGTCGTGTAATTCAGCTGGTATTTCATAAAAACCAATTACATTTTTTTTTGCTTGGATAGTCCTACTAACCAAATAGTTAGGTTTTTAATTTAATTTTAATTTTAATTAAAACAACAATAACAGAAAAGAGTAGAAATCTACCTATACGAAAATTTTGTGTAGTAAATTGAATTTTAATTTGAAATATATTAATCCTTTAGTAATTATGTGGTCAATTGTTTTACAATTAATAGGTATATGAGCAGTGGTGTAGTCGTAAATAATGTTTTGGGTATACGCTTTAATTTGCAATATAATTTATAAATTTAGGTAGGTACCTTCTTTAATTGTGTATTGCAAAATTTTAATTTTTCTTAATTTTTTTAAAAATAAGTGGTGTTTTCTTATTAACTTCTCATAGAGTTTACTTGTATCAGGGATTTACACTAGAGCTTTTAGCGTGTAACGTGGCAGCGTTAATTAATTAAACAAGAAAATTAGAACATTGATAAAAAAGAAAACTGGTGAAAATAGTAAACAGTTTAAACCGAACAGTGCTACAAGCTCTATAGTGAATTCACTAAAAGGTTGAATTTTGTTATATATCGAAACTTATCAAACCATGTAAGAAAAAAGACGTAACGCTTGTTATCATTTCGTGAGTCATGGATATAAAGCCAAAAAATCTAGGTACGATTGAATACTTATTAACAGGTTCTTTTTTTAAACTTATTTGTTTATTTTCCTATACTCATCAGTTTTCTAATTGAAATAAATTTTTATTAAATATTTTTTAGTACTAATTAGTGTATAATCACAAACAAATATTTTAAAAAAATACAGTAAAATGATTACTGATTATTTATTTGAATAAAGTAATATTTTATTATGGGATACGATCGTATACCCGCGTATTCGTTTTATTTTCTTTCCTATACGATATAAGAATTTCAGCGTTATGAGTATGCACCGTATACCCACGTATACCCTCCACTACACCACAGTATATGAGTAATATTTTATCTTTTGTAATTGAATATTGATATTTTTTTCTATTGTCACGTGGTGATCTTAAACCTAAACATTCACATGACTTGACTTATTAATCACTTGAAGCAGTTCGTGACAAATTATTCGATTCAAATGGAAAGCTTATTCCTTGCACTTCTATGATTTGGACAAGTATTTGCAATGATTTGGATAACAAATTAACAGCAAAAAGTTTATACATTTCTGTGTACCAAGACCGCCATTCGTGGTTATCACGTTTAAAAAGTAATGCAATATTTTCAGATATAAAAGAATCATCTTCACTGACTTCACTTGATAAAGAATCAGATTATGAAAGTTCAGAATCATCAACTTCAAGTTCGTCTTTTATTGACAAACAGAGCAAATGTTTCAGTATTGAAATTTCTTATCGTAAATTTATTAAAAGAATCCAATTAAAGTTACTTATGGTAAAAAAAATACAGAAAAGAAAATAGAGTTTTGAAGCCAAGTGTTTGGACAAATATAATAAATGACGAATTTCTAATAAACTATTAAGTGCCGTGTACATATGTGTACAAAAGATGTCGTATATCTAATGATTCGTTTCGTTCCAAACATTTTCTTACATTTCAAGCAAAATGTAAAGATTGTGGAGTTCTTTTACATGGCTGGGCTGACCTTAAACCTGAAGAAGGTTTTCCGTTATGATTAAATATAAAAACGAAAAACATAAGAAAATTCTGGGAAGACCATTATTCAAAAAAAAAAACTTTAAACGGACATAAACGATCAAAAGTTGGAAAAGAGTTATCAAAAGTTACTGCCGGAAATTGGTAGAGAAATGCTGTGGGTCAACTTCATGAACGTGTCAACTGCCAATATAAAATCCGGTGTATATAAAAATTGAAAATATTTTATTATAATATTTATAGGTACTTACTTTATAGCGAACAATAGATAATAAAATGATAAACTAATACGGGTGACGGTTCGAAAAAAGGTTCGAGTTCAAATAGTTCGAAAAAAGTTACTATTTTTCGACTGTTCGACCCATCTTTTATATATATATATATATATATATACTCGTATACTCGGTACTATAAGTACAATTCTTTGAAAGCGTTTCCTGAGGTGTCGTCGATACCACAGTAAAAAAAAAGTACAATTCTAAAACACATTTTCGTTTGTTCACGTTTGAAAAACGCTGGTTTATTCATTTGTTTTTTCACAAAAAAAAAAAAAAGTATAAATTAATTTTCGGGACGTTAACACGATGTTTGATTGCACGACATAAACAGACACGAATCAAATCAGTACTGTAAGTTAAACATAATGACGATAATAATAAATAAATAAATAAATAAATAATATATTGGTTTTGGAAGTCGTTAATATATAATAAAAATTATTAGAAATAAAAAGTTTGACATTAAAATAAAAACAATATTGATAAATGTTATCAACGCAATAATAATAATGTTATTCAATTTATCAATAGTTAGGTAGTTGGCTGACCATAAAAACGAATGAGTATTCCTTCGTAGTATTTTTATATCGGAATCTGTATTTTCTCTGAGTCAGGCAATCCATCTGAAATATTTTTTTTTACCACGAGAGATACAGTTGAGTTTTCTGTATTATCATTATATAATAGTCGTCATACTTCCATATAATATATAGTTTCCAAAAAATCTTAAAATAACGCACAGCCTATATTTTAAAAACATACAAGGTTATCACAATTGTATTAGTGATATTCTATACCGCTTTATTTTTATCACATAAACAATGATATGTTGAAAATTTGTATTTTATGTCAATTTTCAAAAAATGAATTAATTTTTAATTAATTATTTAATTAAGGCATGTTTTTATTTTAAAAATTTTTTAAATTGATCAAAAAATATTCTTAATATAAGAGCATGTGTCGTTATCGATTACCTTGAATGTATTAGGCCACAATCCACAGGGAGTAAAATTGGTTTATTTTTATTTTTTAATATAATGTGTCATTAGTACTCACCAAATAATCATGAAATTTATTAAAATAAACTGCACCCCGTGATTTCTAACGAGATTTCTTTATAAAACAATCATTAAAACTATAAAAATCAAAACTTTTCTAAAATAAAAATTACCGGATGTCAAATATGGAATATCCCGAGAATAAAGTATAATATTATACGTTCGATAAACATAATGTGGTGATAATGGAGTGCACTCAAACGGACGTTGAGATGATGTTTTGCAGTGTGTCGAAAATGACGATTGTCATGGGACGAAACGAACGATTTCCTTTAGAACCTTTAGAACACCCTTTCATCATTGGTCAGCGATTCACATGGATTCATATACGTGTATATACATAGGTACATTATATTATAATATGTGTAGGTAACTATCGCCGTTAGAGATATGGTTCCGTCCAGTATTTGACGGTGGACGGGTACGCCTTGTAGTCGAACGACGCCGACTTGGCCCGGCTCCTGCTCTTCACGTCCTTGGGTTTCTGCACGTTCCTGTGTGACCCGTACACGTTCCGGTTGGACTGCACCGTGATGATGGACTTCTGGCTCAGGCCGGTCACCTCCAGGAAC
Organism: Pemphigus obesinymphae; assembly: GCA_025469235.1. Taxonomy (NCBI): domain Eukaryota; kingdom Metazoa; phylum Arthropoda; class Insecta; order Hemiptera; family Aphididae; genus Pemphigus; species Pemphigus obesinymphae. Next base: position 43,107 of record JAIPRL010002266.1, on the reverse strand, counting down.
GACTCGTAGTTGACCCGGCCGGCCGCGTCACAGTCTCCGCCGCCTCCGCAATCCTCCACGCCGGTCAGGCCGGCCACCGACGACGAGACGGGCCGGCCCGGGCACTCCAGCCCGTCCGCCTCGGCCCGGCAGTACTCCCGGTCCAGGTCGCTGTCCTCGAACCGGAACTCCTCGAAGTTGTTCCGGGGGTCCAGGTCGTCCAGCGACGCGCCGGGCGGGTCTGGGTGGCCCGGTTCCGACCCGGCCGTGTCCGGTTCCGCGGCCGTCTTCGGGTCGGCGTCGGCGACGTAGCTGCCGTCGTGCGGGTGCCCGCCGTCGACCGGCGGACAGCCCTTGCCGCCGCCGTTACCGGTCGTCGTGCATATGCTCTCGAACTTCCTGACCATCTGCGACACACTCGGCGACGTTTCCGTGGACGCCGTGCTCGACGTGTCGTTTTCCGATTCGGTGCACGAATCGCCGCACTGCAGCAGCAGCGTCTCCACCGTCTTGACGATGTCCGTCTGGCCGTCCTCGTCCGGTTCCGGTATGTGTGTCGTTTTCCCGAAATGCACCGACTTGGGCGACGGATACTTGTCGGCCTTCTTCAACGCGGACGTGATCACCTTGCCGTTCTGTTTCGCCGACGTTATCACCTAAAAGACGCGAACATTAATTCATTTTATGTATACCTTTAAAACCAAAGTACATAAGGTACATAGGTACGTAAAGATAACAAAGAACGGATAGGCCATTTCCTATAATGTCTTATCACACGTTCCCGTAAGCCGACCTAAGGTGCTTGATTTTTTTTTTTTTTATATTCCATTAACAAACTTTTACTTCTATGATACACGATAATAGGAGAGAAATATAGATATTCGTAATATTCATATAATGTCATATTACAACGTGATGATGAAAATGATTAACCTAACCAGTAACCGTAGTAATCATTGTGGTACAATGCACCTATATGAAACAGAGATATATCTACTCTTTCGGACCCCGGCACCATACGTTAAATGTATATAAGAATGGCCTATCCATTATTTATTATCTATAGGTACAGACGGAGAGATAATAATATGAAGATAATATGAATGAAACTGAAACTTAAATAAATGTAAACTTAACAATTTAAAACTATATTAAGATTTATTTATTATTATTTATATTAAGGTAGCAAGTAATTTTGGCATAAAATTTAGTAATTTCTTTCAATTTATCCATTTGCATTATTTAATTAATTAGAACCCGTGATTGTTGCTAAAACGGATATTTCGCTTAACTTTCGATGTTATTATTACCTTAATGTTATAGGTTAAGTTAATATTTTTTTTTACATCTATTTCTTATTTATTTTATAAGCATATTTAAATGATGTTGTGTAATATATCTATAAAACCAAAAGCCTAACCTGAACATCGGTGAAACCCCATAACCTTTCTGTCAGTAAGCCGTTCTCATAATGATGTATCATAATGAATCAAAAGTAATCGAGAAATTTTTTTATGGCTTTTAAAAATCTAACTATAGTTCTTTTGTCAAAATACTTGACAATAGTTTAACCCATTTTAATCAACTTATAGTAATGAACTGGATTCATCTTCAGTTGCGTTAAATCCTCTTAATAAACATTAGGTATAAATTTAAAAATTGATACTGACTTATAATCGAGATAGATAATGTACTTATGTTAGAAATTGTTAGGTATGATTTGACAACCTAAACAACTCAGATTTATTGAGTGACTAGTGTTCACCGAGAAAAATACCATTATTTTAAATTTAAAAAGCTTTCCCGGTTAATTTTTTATTTTGTGTTGGAACTTTTTCACTCTGGGGCTATTTGATTGTAATTTTTTCGTCTTTACAGATTTCTTTAAAAAAATATTTAACCGTTTGAAAAGTTTTATTTAGAAATTTTCCAAATTAACATAGATATAGATATTAATCATTTGACAAAATTACCAATCATTTATAAATAAGTGATTTAATTAGATTTTAGTTGGATATAATTTGAACTACCAAACTTGTTTATAACTCCGTAATTCTATTTTATGTAAAATTTATTTTAATAGATATTTTTTTGAACATGTATGATTTGAAACGAGAATTTTTTTCTCATCTGGCATGTTCAATGAAACGTTACGCATACTGATCAAAATTATTTTTGACATTTAACTATATTGATAAACTCGAATACACAATATATGACCTCGTGATCAAACGTGTAGGTGTATATAAAGCTTCATATCTGAGAAGGCAAAAATAACATTTATTTAGTTACCTGAACAATTTTTCCCAATCATTAGAAAATTGTATTTATGATAATATGTTATACTAACAATTTTCCAAAATATTGACCAAATACAGTTTGAAAATATCTGATTAGCTCATATTTAAAATCGATTTATTTTTTTCGAGATTATCCTCATACTTATAAATTATAATACATATATAAATTTCATAAATATATTATAAAATATAGGTTTATAAAAAAAATTCAATTGTGTAAAATTATAAGTTATATTGTAAAAATTCAATAATGTTATCGTAAAAGTTCTAATTTCTGTTAAATATTTATTTTTCGACATATTACTTACTATATTATGACGTTAAATATCTTTATATTTCTAAGGATGTTAGAATCGACAAAAATTTACAAGACTCAGAATGTGTTAATAAATATTTTTATAATATGCTTTTTTGACATGTAAAATATAATTTATTATGTACTAAATGTTAACGTGTCAAATATGCACTTCAAATTCAATAGTTTTAGGTTTATTTTTAACATTTAATTTGAAAAAAGGTCTTAACGTTTACTGTAATGAAAAAATAAACATATATATACACACACATATATTATGATGCATATATATTATATACATATTAACTTTATTTTGAATATATTCATTTCATCGTACATAGACGTTTTCAAAATTCAAAATATATTTATCGGCGAAATGAAAAATTCCTAATGAAACAAAATATTATTGATATACGCATTATATTATGTGTTTGATGTGGTCATAATTTTACCTCTTTGGAGACTTCGTTGTAAGTAAACTCGTTTTTCGAGAAAATCGAGTTGGATACGACAAATAAATTATTATTGGGCGTCGGGTTCGGAAACGACGATATGTCATTGAGGGACAAGTCTGTGACGGTTTTACTGTAGACGTTTTTATTGAAATTTATGTTGTTGTTTTGATTTTTTTTGGTCCTCGAGTCGACCGTTGGCAGGACATTTTTTCTCTGTCCTTCCGATTTTGGAGGAAAAATCACGGGCAGTTTTTCCGAATTACAGGGGTGGTCAGTCTCATCATTTTTTATGCATTCGCTGTGCGACTGAGTGGAAATTGACGTGATAAGGTCGGGTTTAGAAATAGAAATCTCGGCATCTTCTCGCGTATCGTTTTTATCACAATATTGAGACAAGATCTTTCGCAATTTCGCTATTTCCACCTGTTGATGTCTTATCACTGAATCACGTTCACCCAGTTGCCGTCGGATTTGCTGTTGTTCTCTTCTTAACCTTGACTCGAACACGTACAGTGACCTCAACACTTTTCCCAGATCGTTGAAATTTGACTGTTGGAATTCTTTCAGCCGGACGTTTTTTTGGTCGACATTCAATGACAGTTCGGCTACTAGTTGATTCCGTTTTAATATCTGATTGGTCAGCGCGTTCTTTGTCCTCGAGAGTTCATTCTTTAATCTTATAATTTCTTCATCGATCTATAACAAAAAAAAAAAAAAAAGAACATAAATAACTTTTTCCGTTTTTGGTTAGAAAATTTCAAATATTGTGTTATAGGTTATCATTAAGTAATAAATAATGCTTAAATTGTAATATTGAAGAATAAATAAAGAAATAGATGTTCTCCAAATAGTTACTTAATAATTTAAATTTCGGTGTAAAATCCGGTTATTCTAAAATCGGTTCCAAAAAATATTATATCGGAAGCCTTGAATTACTTAACTATTGATTTTGAATTAGGTACCTGTCATTTGAAGAGACTAACATTATGTTTTTAGCACTAATTCAATATATATATCATTCTACTGATCCACTTTTCCACTATCATTATTACGACTTAAGATTTTTGTGATATAAATTGTCAGTTATATATATTATCTAAAGTTCATATATATTTTTATAACTAGGTCACGTGTAATTGGTGTATTTTTATCGTATTCTGTATGTATAACTATATCTTTTTTTTTGTTGAAGATCATAAGTGTAGTATAATCATTATACTCGTAGATAAAACATATGATATAATACTAAGACGTTTCTCAAGATGAAGAAATAATTAATAATCTCTTTCAGTGTGTTCGCGTAATATACTACAGGCTATAGCACTTTATAAGTCTCTTGTTGACTGTGTACTTGAATATTATGAGTACTTCTTACCTTAAAATTATTTAAACAATGAATACAAATAAAAAACTAGTACTTTGACTTTTTTTCAATCACAACTTTTTAAGTTGGTACAAATATTATATTGTTACATTGGAAATATTACAAAAATGTCTCTTTATTTTTATTTTAACATTACCCATACATAAAATAGAGTATAGTATACTAGTATAATATTGACCAGAGATATATTATTGACTTAATGGGTGGTGTGATAGTACTCAGACAAAATATGATATGTACTATAATACTATATTATAGAAGAAAGAATAAATCACTAATTAATTAATTTCAATATGTCTATGCTAATTATCATAATTATTAAATGAATACTATATCAAATAAGATATAATCTCTAGTTTTCATGTTTTAGTGTAAATAGAAGGATATCGAATATACATTTTTTTTTCAAATGAACTGACGAAACGGTAATACGAAAGTTTTTTATTCACAAAATCTATATAGTGATCATTTATAATATAATATTAATATTATGTCAACTTGTGCAATGTGAGGTAATTAACAGATAACAAGGAAGGTCAATTTAGAATTTCTCCCTCAAAAATGTCATGAGAAATTTTAAAATAAAATATTTATTTCATAAGTTCAAAATGACCTTATTTTTGCTTATTTTTATCAATATTTTAATATGACCCCTCCTCCCATAAAAAAATCTCCTAGATCCGCCACTGCACAAAGTGTATTCAAGTGATGCCTGTACACAGTGCATTTAGAAACCTCGATTGTTATTATGGTATGAACTATATAAAGATGAATAAAAATTATATAATATTTCACTTGATAAAATCAAATTTCACGCAAACGCAATAAGAAATTTATTTTCTTTAGAACAACGCACTATCCGTTAATTAATTAACAACAATTCATCTAATGTATAATCTAGCACGAATTTTGCACTGACGTTACGTCTAGATTTCCACACGGCTTACAAAACATCATCCGTATTATATAAATATATGCAATGATATTGAGTAGTATATATACTCGTATAATATAATATGATGTACGTTAATCGGACCGTGACAACAACATCAACAACTTATTTATTATAATTCACCGTCTCATATCGGACACATAAAATAATACCACACACCGTTTCGTATAAAATATGTTTGAATTAATCGTAGACGTTTTCATATTATATAGTGTTCCGAATTCCCAATGCTATATACATATAATATGATAATGTAATTTCAAGGTAGCCTTTTTTAGAAAAAAAAAAGAAAGAAAAATAAATTCAACATACGATCGTTTTCTTTATGTTATTCGCTTTATCCCCAAATCAATCCCAAGAGAAACACACCCGCTAATGTGCGTCTCCGCTTCACCCGGACCAATTCCATGTTTTATTCTGTTATACACTTACCATTCTCACGGACCATTGGCTTCAGATTCCATCTAGAAAACAATGTTTTTTTCACAAATAATCTAAATTTATCGTACAAACAATAATAGAAATGTGCAAGAAATACGAATTAAGAGAACATCCAAATTCTAGGGGTATTCTGCTTAGGCGGTTTTTATTATTTAACCGTTTAACGATTGGAAAATGTTTAAATACATTTCAAAATATATTATAAGTGATGTGATGATTATATAATTTTTTAGAATTATATTTTATTTTTAATATTTATGAAATTGTATTGAAAATATAACTCTGGCATTTCCCTTTTATTATGAATAATCGAAAACATTTTATAAAGGAAAAACAATAATTTGTTATATAGAATAACATTATTTATAGTGCTCTGTGTAGTTGTTTTTCAGTACCTATATGTGAATTTAAATACGTTCTGTAGTTGATAAATAAATATATTTTTCTAAATCACAATAAATCTTTAATAAAATAAAAATAATAAGAGGATGTCATTTTCAATACAAAACTCATATTAGCATTTCTCATGTTTAACCACTTACAAAAATTTCAGAAATATATAGAACGAAAAATAAATTATATAAACAACATTATCTAGTGCCCTACGTAGCTTTTTTCGATATTTATTATTTTTAAGAGATATTGATTTGAAAAAACCAAAAAAATGAATTTTTTAATAACTATTAATAAAGTATTAAATGTGTTTAAATGCACATATATTACAAAACTACTAGGTACGTAGGATGCTCTTCTGAATCATTTATTTTTATTTTTTGTTTCATCTTTCAACGATGTTTTTAAGTTGTTATAAACGAAAAATGTAAAATTAATATTTTCAATAAAATTTTATAAATTCATAAAAAAACAATCACAACAAAAAATTATATGGTATTGGAACCAATTATTATTCATTTTTATAATGCATATAAACATTTTTTAATTGTTACATTTTCATTTTTCTTAAAATTGTCTATAAAAAACTCTTAAATAAACGATGTTTTGTTATTCACCTTTATATTTTCTTCCGTATTTATAAGATGTTTTTAAGTTGATAGAAATATATAAAACTACAACTGAGAGATTTTCATTGACAGTTTGTTACTTCGATATTGTAATAATAATAAATATAATTTGAAATTAATTAAATTTATTAGACATTCTTGTGAGGTAATTCAAATTGTATAGCATATTTTTTAAAACTATTCTTAAAACTATTTATTTCTGAACTTTAATTATAAATAAAAAAGTGATAGGTATAATTATTAGTGATTAATATTTTGATAAAGTTATCATGTTTAGAGGTAATTCTTATTTCACATAAATTAAATACTATAATATATATGTTTACTTAATATGATAGATTGATTGTTTTTAATTATATATGTAAAAGCAATTATACAATTAGAGGTATCAATAATATGCTATACCAACGAATAATTATAGGTAAATTTTATTATTATTATGCTACCTAATAATTGATAACAAGTATGAATACTGAATAGTAATGTACATAAACATATTTATCATAAAATAAAAAGTATTCCAGAATATATTTTGAATAATTTTTCATAAATTAATAATTCAATGTATCTATAGCCTTATCGATACTCAAAATATTATTTTTCGAAAGTTATAACTCATAAGTATTTATTTTTAATTGATTAAAAAGTATATTTAAACTTATTTAACCAATACCACTATCACTCACACATAATATGTAATAATATAGATAATATATATGATACAATATTAATTAATAATTACATTTAAACTAAAGTTATTAATGTTGAAATTTACAAGTCACTAATGTATAGAATGAACGACGATAAAATATGTAAAGTTCCCGAACAGCAAGATTAAAGTAAGTATTAAGTAAGTCATGTGAAATTCTAAAAAAGATACAAATATTAAATTCATAGCTAAGTTCGCATAGAGATTCATTATTTCGTGTTTGTCCAATTTCCACTTCGAATTTTTAGAATAGAATGTTATTTAAATGTTTTATCGTAATTATTTCATATTTTTGTAACATATTTTACGTAATAATGTAGTATATTTTATGTAAATATTTACTTACATAATTTAAGGGAATTTTTATAATATCGTGTATGACTAGGTACTATTGGTGTGTTACGACTATAGGTATATTGGTGTAATATTAAATAAAGGAAATTATATGAATAAAGTATACTTGATATAGTAATTCTTATTACATAGAATACCTAAAGTAATAAAGTGCTAGTACTTCGAAACAAATTAATTTTAGTAATTATCTATTATAAATTTTCCCGTCTTTAGATCATAATTAAAACATTTTAAAACTTTTTTTTAGTAGTATATTGTTTGTATCATTAACATTTCATATCACACGTTATTTATATAATTTATATCCAATAAGTCCGACATGTCGTCATGTAAACTGTAGGTACATGAACCGATGTAATTATTTTGATACATTATACAAAATGTTTGGCGAGAAAAAATATTGTTCTCGGGCTGTAGTTTTAATTAATGAAACCAAATTTTTACACAATAATGTACTGTTCTACCGTCATAGTTTTTCGGTATCACAGATATAACTGATAACAATATACATGTAAAAATCACATGAAAAAAATGGTTATTACGAAAGTAATAACTTTTTTAAGATTTCATGATGGTATAATATCAGTAATATTTGTGATCGGAAAAAAAATACGGTGGTAAAACACAGACAATATAGTATTTAATATAAAACCAATTACAAATTTTTTTTTTTTTTAATTACAGCTATAGCCCGAGCACACATTTTTCTTGTAAAATAGTTGTTAAAAAATATTGTGATCGCACGCAACGATAAAAAGTTATAGTACTGACGGGCCTATTTTCAAATAGCTTTAAAAATGTACCTACTTGAACGATTATTGAATATTTTTTAATGATTGGATTTTAATTTTAAGAAAAATGATAATGAAAAAAATTAAACTTAAAAATAGACCTGTGTCAGTACCATTTTTTATATTGCTGTGATATTTATTTAAAAAAAAAAAAAAAACATTATTATATACCTACGCAATTCAAATGCCGCGCAACTATAAAAAAATAAAAACAAAAAACAAAATTTTGCCACTGTTCGAAAAATAATAATACGTAGTTAAACTATATGCGCGTATTTTGACGTTGGCTTTTCGGAATCAATTCGCTGTCGAGTGTTTAGAGACATGCGAGAGACGTATTAAACGCATACGTACGTGGTAAATGTGCTGAACGTATCGAGGCGAGTATTTTTTCTTTTTCTGTCACTTTTCCTTCCACGGGTGTTTTTTTTTTTTCATTTTGATTTCAGTAAAATTTGCTGATAAATCGTATACAATCGGCTCGTCATCTCGAGTGTGCCCGCCCAAACCGCACGATAAACAAACCTATATTATGTTATACGGTTGGCCCATTACCAACAATTTATCTATATACAGCCGAAACCAAACAATGACAAATTCGTAGCGGTTCGCGTTAAAGCGGAATTTCGAAATTTCTACCAATGTTCGCGTATACACTCGACGTTAAACGAATTCCGGGGACGATTCGGATGTATAGAACCAGTGCCAGTATAAGGTATATATTATTATATCATACCGAACCAAACGATTCGCAATAGCATTGAAAACAAATATATTTTACCAATATTGAAAAATATATGTATTTTTTTAAAAGACCGTTTAATTTTTTTATTTTTTTTTCAAATTAAAACCTGTAGTATTATTTCCAAACGGGATTCTACCGTTAAAGGTCGGCGAACTTTATTATTCTGATACGACAATTTCGTCGATATAATGTAAATGATCAGAAAAAAAAAAAAAACATCGCCAAATGCTCGCCGATACTGTAAAAAATTTTTTCGAAAATTATATACGAATGGCATTCGAAAATCCTTTGGATAACGATCGTTAATATTAATATACTGGAGCTCTGGCCAACGACGACAAAATAGGGTCTTATAGCACTATCTAGCGATGGAGGTTTGAAATTGGCGTTTACCGACTATTATTTAAGAAGTTTCCGAATATCGCTTTGAAAACCTATAGATTCGCATACATTGCACACGTATTTACACGAAACCATACAGATTACTATAAGATAATACAAATTTCATATTTGTCACTTAATATAATAAATTATAGGTACCTATATACCTGCTAATTTTGACAAGTTCGATATATACCTACTACTTCCAATAAAAAATGGAAAATTTTAACCGTAAAACACGGACGATTGATAAAAACGCACGAATTAAATATATCATAATATAGTCGTATTGTTCGTTATTAACAATTTTATAGTTCCATATGATTATATATAGCTATTATTTCTTAATTTACGCGTTATCATTGTCATTTATATGGATTTTTTTACGATTAATGGCTATATGTTTTTGTACAAATAGTTATACATTTTTATAATGTAGGTCAGTGGCATAATATAGATATCACAAGTATAAGATATAGTATATAATAATAGTGTTCAATTTGTTTATTTTTCTCATTAATAAAATTGTACTTCGAGAAACTACATTTCATGAATTATTTAAACATTTCGAAATCTGATTATTTATAGTTGTATACCTACCTGCACTTTTTTATCATTCGTTTTCGACCGTCATTTATAAATTTACTTCGTATTCTCTGAAATTATATTCTGAATATTTTCTGAAAATTATAATAAATTGATATTGAATCTTTTGAGCCTACACGGTTCGTTATAAACGGGACTCTCAAAGGAATTGTATGAATGGGGGGGGGGCGGGGGCGGGGCACAACGAAACAAGAGAATATTTTTTTGTCCCCGTACTACACCACTCTGTTTCGAGTTCGATCCAATTTTCGAATTGGAATATGAAGGTTTAATAATATTTAAGTATATTGGTATATATATATATATATGATATTTATTATTAGATATCTGCAGAATAAACATTAAGAACTATTGAACACAGATTTTTTCAAGTCTTTTCGAATTTATTCCTATTCACTCGTTCCTTACGTTACTCGTCATGTTTAAAAGATCATAATATATTTATGATGTATAATAATATTTATATCATAAAACCGAATGTCAAAATACAATAAAACGTTTAAAAAATATTATATAATACATTCGTTACGTAAATTGGCCAAAATAATGAGAGATTTCATTGATATACCTTACACATATAGAATATTATAATATTACGGGTGTTCTACACAATTGGTCCGAGAATCCGATTTTATAATCTGCACGAAACACCAAGCTATTATTCAGGTTATTAAAACATGCAACCATTGTTCATATTATGGTCGATTGTTGTTGTGGGTCCAAAGAAGGATTCCGCCGTATAAATACCTATTTATAATATCCTATATTATATTGTTCCGAACTATACAGGTTTTGAATACAAATAAAATGAAAAATTCTTTACAGCTGATCGTAAATGATATTTAAATTTAAAACGTAAATCACTAGTACATATTCACGGCATTATTGAAAAATACTTATATTAAATAAGTTTTAAAACATATGTGATAACGTATCTGCAGTATCCACCTGCAGTGTGTTTTTAAAATGCATTTCAAATACTTAATTTTTAAATGCATATTCAAACGTAAAAAATATGCCAATTCTTTCTTGTACGATTTACATTTTTCAATTTATTTAATATGTACCCATCAAATTATTTTGTATCGCCAATAATGTAATATCTATTTCTATTTTATATTCTTAACAGGGATTTTGTTCTAAATACATTTAAAAAAAAAAAGAATATAGATTTTATTTAAATTACTTCCTTCGAACATTTATAAAAAAATCATTCATTCATTGAAACGTTGTATTTTTTTTAGTAAATTTTAAATATTTATTACATTATATGATATTTTTAATGAATAGATATATAATAGAATATTTAAAAAAAAGTGTATAATATATTATTATTTATAATAATTTTAACTATTCTAATTATATTTGGATGAAAATATGAAAACTTGTCAAATCACATCATATGCATGCGTGATGACTGAAAGTTAATTACAATTTAGCTTAAATTTAAAAAAAAATCCAACAATTTTATTCATTACGGTTAATTATACGATTTGCACTATAATTTTGAATTTCAATCCTTGTATATGAATAATTAGAGCTTATTGAACTCGATTACGAACCCGATATCATTGAAATACCAGAAATATAGTCAATATATCCGATATGGATACTTGGAAAAGTACTTGAAAATCAAAACACCGGTATTTGTAAAATATTACTTTTAGACTTAAATAAATAAATACTACATATTGCAGACATAAATCATTTTATGATTGCTAAAACACTTTTAAACATTAATGAAAAATTCTATTTAAATACTCTGGAAAAAGGTATATACAAAATCTATATATACCTATTTACAAAAATGTATTAAATAGGTACATACTGACTAACCAAAAAAAAAAAACCTGTTCCAGACCCAAATAATTTAGGTCTGTGAATTTAAGCAGTAAAACGTGGACAAATTCTGGATTCTGCGCTTGAGACCAAATTCTTTATGACAATAATTATAATACTGTTTAATCAGAAACGAACAAAAGTGGGGTGGAGATGGTGAAAGGGTTATGGGTTGTTGAAATCCCTCTAAAATTAAAAAAAAATAAAAGAGAATAGACAACCTAGCTTGAAAAATTTCCTGCAAGATAAAAAACTAAGCCAAAACTTAGTAGGGTTGATGTTACTCTCGAATTTAGATGATAATAGGTTTTATAATTATAAAAATATCATATGATATATCTATAATAAATGATATAATTATGTAAAAAACCGGATAAGTACATGGTTGTCTATATATTTTTAATTTTAAATTAAGGTGTTTTAGGTGGGTATTAACTATATTATTATAAAATTATGGAATAACAAAAATTTATTGTAAAATTATTCAAACGTCAAAACTATAAAAATTAGTAAAAAAATTAACGTGCAATAATATATACCAAAAATAATATATATAATATTATATTAACAATTATAATCAAATTTCTGTTCCTTGCATAATAATATAATAGACTAATTTCACGTCTATATTATAATTTTAATTAGATTGTGTTATCTATCTAACTTATAACAAATAATATGACTACTTATACGTATGTATCTTTGCATATTATAATGTAGATTTACATAAGTCAATAAATTCTACCTAATTTACAATAAGCACCCACATAAATATCTATACCGAAGTATAACATTCAAACGTACATTGTATATAGGTAACATACCTATTATATATTATATAACATACCTATTACAGGTAATAAAGGTACATTTTTAAATTTTTAAAGTTATTTTGTCCATTTTTAGCAATTTATAAAATTATTTATTATAAAATCTAACATTTTGATAACAGATAATATACAGTTTAATTATATGTGATTAATTTACACAAATATTGAATTTTAAATTTTTCAAAAAACACTCACTCTCCAAATGTTTTCCTGTATTCGCCCTTGTGTTTAATGTAATCACATTGAAACAAGTAAAACCAATTGTCTATATTATATAAAGTACAAAGTATTTGATTTGTATTTTATCGTTAAACACACTATAATGCATTTAACTATAACCCTTGCAATACACTTATATGAAATATACAAAATCATACCAAACAATTATTATAATAAGTATATAGTTTATAATGATCCAATAATAAAGGTTCACGTGCTTACAAAATTAAGACAATAGTCGTGATATATTATACAAACTATAGTAGATTTAAATTATTGTACTCCATATTCATTTATAATTTAAGTAAATCTATTAATATCGATCTAACATTTATTGATAAAATATATACTGCTACGTAAAATAAAAATTAAAACACAAATATCAATAGTATGGTAAATGAAATATAAAATATTTTAAAATTAAATTTAAATTAGCACAGATTGGATTAAAAATTTAAAAAAAATGGGTGTTACCCAAATTTGACATTTATTAATCAAATAATTTACTATTAATTTTCAATAATACATTTGAATAACCTAATAAATCCAAATTAAATCTTTGATTTGAGTAAAACGTTCAAAATCAATTAATTTAATTCGAAATAATGAACTTACGGGTATGACGGGTATGATAAAATTATTGTAAAAAAATGATATACCTATCATATGTTGACAATGTACATTGGTATTTTAGTTTAAAATATCGTTAACCTAACCGTATTAAGAGCCGAGTTAAAATCGCGTTAGAATTTGTTTTTCATAGGAACAGTAAATTTAGACGCATTTTACTCCGAGAAGGAAATCTTTTTCTGTTACTGATAGTTACTGATCGGTTATAATCTATTCTTTCTGTGATATAATCTAAGAATGAAACAAATTAAAAAAATGTTATGCTATATTTAGGTCCATTCTGAGTTAAAATATCGACAATTTATTCATTACTGTGATAAAACTACAGAAATCAAAACCTACCGCGCAGGTACAACTGTTATTATGATAGTAAATAATACAATATAGGAGGTTTACCTATACCTATCATGAAAATAATTTCAAGATTTATGATCTAGCCAACCGTCAAACACTTCTGAATTAACGATTTATGTCCACTCGAAAAATCACAAACCGTCGAATAGAAATAACCGTTTTACTTTCCTTTCGAGTTTTTTTTTTTTTTTTTTAATATATACCTAGATACAATATGACTACGTGTATTACGATTTGTGATTATATGTGATTTACTATTGAATAAGAATTACATTTCAAACCTACAAATTTTTTTTTCCGTTGCACCGAAAATATATAGGTAGCTGGTATATATATATGTGTGTACTCTATTTATATAACGGCGTATTTTTACGTACAGATGTACATATCTACTGTTTTAGGTCCACTGTACGAACGCGGTTTGATTCTCAGGACAACTGATGAGTAATTTTACCGAATTCGGCTAAAAAAAAAAACAATCAAATGAAATTACACGTAGTTAATAAACATAATATACCAGCTATTAGGTACGAACGCGTATCGGAACTTCACCGGTTAATCGGTTTATGCATTTCGTTTACAGAGTGAATGACACGATGCAATACTATAATGACATTATACTGTATATATAGTGTTATTATATTATTATTACCAAGTACCACATTATATTGTGTCTGCGCTATACGTTCATTGTTAAAATCAAAATCGACTTTTCATTCAACGATATTCGGATCGTTGGTTTTCGATATATAAACACTGTATATATTCCCGTATATATCATAATACGCGCAATTCTACAGACATGTTTATTATAGAACATTATACGTTTTTTAATATATATATATATATATATATATGGGCCACTGTAGTGAATGTAATATCACAGTATCTACCCCTGATAATAGATAATACGCAAAGGAAATCACCCACGCGTAAACATATTTAGATGCCTACAATATATCTATACGTAAATTCCCAATACCAGTTTCATCACCGCGATGCATTATAACAAGAATCGTATTCGTTTATTTTACTGTAAATAGAAAAAAAAGGAACTAAAATTTCAAAAGTTCGTTTCATTAAAAATAAATAAAAACCGTATAATTTTCCTCGTTACAACGAAAAGGAATTCGTTCCTAATTTATTTAAAAAAATAACAATAACAATTACGATGGGTTACAATTATATTATATACATACCTATTATATATTATAGACATGGGTCCAATTTACGATAGGCACTATATTGCAGTCATATTAAATAATTAAATATAGACATGAACGACTTTTGCTCAAAACGAATATTATTTATACCGTTATTGTCTAGTCGTTTCCATATACGCATATTAAATTCACGGAGAATCTTTGCTGTTTATAAATTATATTTAATATAACGAGAAAAAATAAAATAATAACATGCCGAAACGGTCCGTACGCTTCCTATTTGTTCAAAACGCATTTTTTTTTCTACGAATAAAACAGCATATTGTTCGTATTCCTTAAAGAAAATTAATTATTTTTCGTTCTTTGAAAAAATCATCAAACCCGTTCGGTCCTATTCGTTCTCCAAGTATATATCCAAATTCCTGTAAGGATTCAGGAATTTCGGATTGAACACAGCATATTTTTAAACGGTCGGAAGC
This sequence comes from Pemphigus obesinymphae, assembly GCA_025469235.1. NCBI lineage: Eukaryota > Metazoa > Arthropoda > Insecta > Hemiptera > Aphididae > Pemphigus > Pemphigus obesinymphae. The sequence goes on along the minus strand of JAIPRL010002266.1, from coordinate 27,179 downwards.
ATTAAGTTTTTCGGTTCCATTAATATAAAAATGGTAGGTATTTTTAATATTATACGATTTTACAATCGGGTTAGGGTTCCGCTTATAACAGGTTTAGAATAAATTGACAAAATTTTCACTAAATACTAACTGTAATGGTTAAACTATAACGTTTAAGTATCAATAAAAGTTCCATGTTTTTTCGATTTCGTTCAAAAAATTAACATTTCGAGTTCCTATATCAGTTCAATGGTATTCTCGGTTTTGATTCATTTGGTTACTGATTTATGACATCTCACAACAGAAATTCGAACCAAATAATGCCTAGAGGCTACATTATATAGATAAAAACGTTAAATATAGAGGAAAATACAGTGTGTGATGATATCTCAGCGAAATTGTTGTTCTTTTATATGGTCATGAAGTGTACATTTTTCAGTATTAACAAATGTGTGTTTTGTATTTCAAAAATAAATAGTTTATAAATATTAATTGAATATGAATACAATTGGATTTCAAACATATATATTAAACATTTAATATTTGATCTTAAATAAATAAAATTGGTTAAAAATTCATTATTTAATTACAAAAATTTATAGAAGTTTATTCAATAAAATTCAAAAATTGACTTAACACTAATATTTTTTTTTTTCTTTGTACACTAAAAAAAACCTTGGTATTATTAATTAAAATATCAATTCAATAAACAAAATTATTACAGCTAACATACAATTTGTTCAACGAAAAATGGATTATTCGTATATTTTATTTAAATAATTGTTATTGCCATATAAAATAAATAATTTAACAAATTAACTATTTAATTTGTGTATAATTAACTGTTGGAAAAAAATAATGATTTTTTCATCAAAATATATACCTTAATGATTTAATTGCTTTTTTTTATTGTGCGAATATAACATTTATTATCAAGTAGACAATATATAATATTAAATTTACAAAATATTTATTAATCTAATATTTAGGTACCTAGGTACCTATATTATTGCGATATGATATTCTCAATATAACAAATGGTATATTTATCAATAACGTTATCAAATCTAATATATTGTTATCAATATATATATATATATTGTATATTTGTTTTCTTCTACAATAGGGCAAAGAATAACTATATTATAAACTTAACTTAAATTTAACATTTGGAAGCTAAAAAAAGAAAAAAAATGTCGTTATACTTTGTATTCTTCAGAAAAAAAAAAAAGGATTTCGTAATAATATAATAGAATCATAACGAATTATAAACGAATAGATTCATTTATAAAAATGATGATATTTTTATATTTTTGACAGAAAAAAAAAAACAGCTCTCTATTACTAAATTATTTAGGCGTATAACGTTTAAGTAGGTACGCACAGGATATAAGCACATCATTTAAAAGTTGCGAATGCAAATGTATCGAAACCGTGTTTCGTTATCGGGAAAACATTATAGTATAATATAAACATATTATATATATAATATATATGTATACAATATGCTTTGGCGATAAATTTTAAACGCATCGTACGTCTGAGTATAAAATTTATATCTAAACGACGAAATACGCACCGAAATGTCGGCCGCAGAAAATTTGTGTGATATTATTAGTACGATAGCGTTGTACGATATTTCGAAAAACAAAACACAAATAAAAAATCCAAAAACGAAAAATAAAAAATAAATGTATGTAAACACGTCCCACGGTGCGCCAGTGCGTAAAATATTGTTTCGCAAACATCATTTTGTACGTAAAATGCGTTGTTTATTCAATATAAATATACGTCTAAAGCGAAATACGTGTTTATTATTAATAACGGTTCGCGTTTTCATATAGGTATATATATATATTATTTACGTGTTATTTGTGTTATCAAACATTACGTGTTATATGGTGTAAAAAATACGGAGGGAGTGCGTCATTTCCAAGGGATTTTATATGAGGGCCGAGTGCGTCCATTGTTTCCGATGGACCCGTGATATAGTGCGGTGGACATAGAATTTTATGAAGGGTTCACGTGCACAACATTTAATATTTCCTCGGTTACTTTTTATCTCAGTTAAAATTTGACCAGCCGTATTAATATATTATATAATTTATATTGTATTATACCGTGATAATATGATGACGTATTATCATAATCTTGATTCGACCTAGTGCAGAGATGGCGAACCTAAGACACGCGTGTCACAGGGTGACACGCTCACACTCTTTTATAGTGACACACGCAACTGTTTAAAAAAATATCATTTTCTGTAAAAGTTTGTAGTTCAAAAAAATAATAAAGCGTTTATGTAGTCTACGTAATGAAACAGTAGTTATAGCCTCAGTTGTAAAATTTAAAAATCAATCAAATTATTTCAAAGTTACGTTTAAACCAAATAATAATTGAACAGATGCTAGTTTTTCTGTATCCCACTGTATATTATATAAAATAAGTTTTTTTAGTGATATCAAATACTTTATTTCAAGATTTACCTATTAGTAGAAATACTGTTAAAGAACGAATTCTATATACGAGTGATGATACAGATATCAAATCAACTTCAAACTGATTTAGATTCAGCAGATTTTTTTCCGATTTGTCTTGATTAAACTACAAATGTAACTTCTCAGGCTCGTTTAGCAGTTTTTATTCAATTTATTAGTGTTAATATTATGAAAGAAGAATTAATTAAATTAATAATAAATTCTAGAAAAACAACTGGTCATGATATTATGAATAGAGAGTTTATAAATTTAAAAATCAATATTCAAAATATCGTTTGAATAACTACTGATGGGGCTCCAAATATGGTTGGTAAACATAATGGATTTATTCAAATTTTTCAATGAAATTTCGCATCCTATAATAAATTTTCACTGTATTATACACTAAGAAGCGTTGTGTGCAAAAGATAGTATAAAGTCGCTTCAAAAAGTAATGGAAACTATTAGAAAAATTTTCATTCTCATGACATATCGAGCACTAAACAATCAACAGCTTGCCAAATTATTAGAATAGGTCGAGTCACAATACTCTGGCCTTCATATGTATAATAGTGTTCGTTGGTTGAGACGCGGGCAAATTCTTCATAAATTCGTTGAATTATTGGAAGAAGTACGTTTAGTTTTGTCTGACAAATGTCAAGATTATCCAGAGCTTACTTACTGATTTAAATTGGTTCAATGATTGGTTTCCAATTTCGTTAAAAAACGAACTTTTGTGATGTGTTCTATCAGTATCATCATATATCTAGGTTAATTTTGAATTTATTGCAAAATTAATTTCACATGAGATCTATAGACCTCGAAAACCCATATTTCAATACGCATCGGTGACTTACTTTGGAAATTAAAAATCATATGTGATCCAACGAAATTTAGATAAACATATATCAAAATACTGAAAGAACGGATAGAAGTTATATTTCAATGAAACACAACATGCATATTAAATTCTACTTTACAAACGTAAGTTTATTACCAAATTTAAAACATGGTTGGCAGACATGGATTCAATGGGGGTTAAGATACTTTAGCCTCCCCCTGGATTATAATTCCTATATCATGTCTGTGTGCAGCTATCGAAATAGGTACATTTTTTTAATTGCAGATTATGGATTAAATGTCTTCATCATTTGTAAATTATAGATCCATAACAATATCTAATTTAAAAAGTAATTATCAGTAAATTTTTTAAGTTCGCGAAAATATATTGATAATAAATGGACAGAAATCATGTAAATAATCGCATTAATGATGACTTTATCTGTATATTATAAATATAAGTGAATAGTGCGAGGTTTCCAAAACTAAGGTTACATTGAAAACTATGTTGAACTGTTTTTTTATTCATAAATACTAAAATAGCATACTTTTTGTTACATTATAGTGTTTATAGGATGTATATTTTAATATTTTAGGTTATCTTTAGGATAAATTAGGTGGTACTAGAAATTATTTCGACATTTTCAAAGTTTGTTGAATGTATTATAGTGCACTTGATGAAATGATACATTTTAAAACTTTATGCAAAACTTTTCCCTTTCTCTTACCCTATAAAACGTGTTTACGAACAAAAAAAAAACACTTTATTGAAAAACTTTTCTCGTTTTGCACTATCCAAATCCCAAAGTCGCGTGTTCTTTTATCACCTCTAACCTAATAAATAAAATGAAAAAAACGTAAAATATTCCCTATTAGCATAATTAATTGAAACACAAAAAATATGCGTATACAAAGTAGATATAGTAAGTTGTTTATGGTGACATTTAAATTATTTTTTTCGAAACGTAAATTACAAATTTAAAAAAATAATTTGTTGTTATCGTATATATTATACATTCATATTTGAAAGACACTTAAAGCATTTTTTTTTTTTTAAGTGTGTCAACGTGATGAAAACGCGTACCGATTTAAATGAATTGAAGGTTACATAATATTAAGTTCAACACTTAATGCGGATCACCGCAGCGTATATTAGATAAAATGCATAATATTTAATAATATAAGCTTAGCATATAATATCTAATTCGTAAAACAAAATGGGTGCTAAATAAATTTGTTGATAAAATATATTATATAGGTAAAAAGTATATCGTAGGCATTGAAATTTAAAATTAATTGTCATATAAACGACGGGTTGGAAACTTGGAAATCCTCAATATTACAGTATAATAAATATTTCACGGGCTTATCACAGTATACGTTATTCTCGGAAAAACCCGTTATAAATATAATATATTATAAAGACTCTGGAAGTTTTAATAATTTAAAATTACGGATGGTAATAATATGTAGATTCCATTAACTCATCTGTTTAAGTATTAAATCTTCGCGTGGGACACACAGCCGTGTTATACAAAACTGGCACATTTCAGTGGAAAAAAATATTAATACGTACTCGCACTAAAAAACTATATTGAAAATGTGTAAAATAATAAAACCACAATATTGTTCATTTTATACGTATAAGAATATAGCAATATTATACATATAGTGTATAAATGAGGTCGTTAAAATGGCGAAAATCTGTACATATATTAAAACTAGAACCAGCTGGAATTAAAACAAGTTAATAATATTTGTTTTTAAAATCAAGTCAAATATTTAATTATCGTCATGTTCAGCTCTGTCAGTCAGTGCGATAAAAGCATCTATAATATAAATAAGCTAAATAGACTCAGAAAATATAATGATAATATTATTATATTATAATATTATGTTGCTTTGATAAAATAAAATAAAATAAAATTTTCCTCTATTTATAATCACAATTATTATGCTCTTTGAGCTTTTACATTTTGTAATATATGTTAGTTATTATGCATTTGGATTTCTATTTAGTTCATAGTTACAACTCTTATATATTTTATCTAAATATATTATTAAAATTATTTATAAATATAGGACACACGATAAGTTTAAAAAACAACCAGTTTGTAAATACTAAAAATTAAACCGTAATAATTTGATTTAGTAACCATTTAAAACCCGTTGTAGAAATTTTAAAAAATTATATTAAATAATGGTTATATATTATGAATAGTAAAATATAATGTAAACTTATTTATATAAAAAAAATAAAAAAAGTTGTAAATATAAACATAACATGGAGGTATAATAATATATTATTATGGATTTTATTTGGATTCCAAATTAAATTTGAATATTTTAATTAATGGATATAATAATGTAGAGACTACATTTTATACTCGGAGCATGTTAAGAGTGTACCCCGTCGCGCAGACAACAACCGGTTTCCACCCCGCAACCACACTATAGTCGCACATCGTGTGCATAATTATACATTGTATAATACTCACATGTGCATGGCAAACGAGTTTTTGTCTGAAAACGGGGTACACTCTTAACGTGGTCTTAGTGTAGATATCACTTGTTAATAAAATCCCACAGTTATAAATGATCAAATACTGAAAGTAACCGGTAACCGATAAAATCTGTTCCAAAAACTGAAAACATAAAAACCAACAGTACCTACTGCAAGTTTTCAGATTGATTCGAAAAAGGAAAAAATGAAAATATATTCAGAAGACCCAAATTTTAATAATTATATAATTCCCAAAAACTAAAAGTAAACGTATTTAGTCGTTAATTACAATTATATACTGAGTTTTAGCGTGGAATTATGTCTTTTTCTGTTGACATGGTTAATATGTTCCGAGTCAACTAAAACAAAACATTTGAATAGAAATCATATTTCTACATACCTATTATGCTATTATCGTCATTTTAATTAAAGTAAATCACCAACAATTTAAATAGTTCATTGAGTAGAATCCAGATACGTATCCAATGGATGGGGATTGAGGGAGCCGGGTCTCCTTAGAAAAGTCAGTGGCTCGGAGTTTTTAAGTTTTCTTAAGCTTTTTGGATTAAATTTAGAGTTTATATTCTGTAATTTGTACTTTTTTGCAGCAAAATTAAACAGTATAAATAATTATAACTTATTATTATGTAATATTTTAGATTCTGAACTGTGCGAGGAAGCTAGTAGTTTTACAATATTATGTTTATATCTTATTTTTTTTGTCCTAGAAAAAACTTTTTAGTCAGAAAACTTGAAGTTATTTACAGAAGATCCAATTTATACAGGCGTGCAATAAATGTTCCGTAATATACAGGGAAAAATTTAACTGGCCCTAGCAAGTGGTTCGTCATCACAATGTTCCATAAATATAGGCAAAATTGCATATTTTACATTTAAAACACATTTCTAAAATTAATAATGAACTCTTAAAGGATTGTGGAGAATTTTTGATGGAAGAAATATCAGAAAAAATTGGGTTTTATATCTTTTTCGATAAAAAAAGGCATACCTTTTTTTAAAGCAATTGTTAAATATATTTAAGCTCATTTAATATATTCATTACATACAAATAGAGAATAAGTTATAGTTGTAACAAAACCATAATTTTCTACACCCTTATAAACACCCATGATATAAACATTTCCGTTAGTAAATGAGGTGTGATGGTATATATCTATAAAGTGATTTTCCGATTTCACTACTCTGATGACAACGCACAAGGATTTATCCTTTTACTTTAGTAACACAAAAAATTAAAAAAACCTATTATTTCCCTATAATTCTGAAAGAGGCGTTTAAAATGTAATTTTCACCATATTTTACTGTAATAATATATTATGTAACTAATAACACATATTTTTAAAATACTATACTCATTTTGTTATCCGAAGACCTTTTCTAAACTCAGTATAATATATGAGCAAATTGTATCCATCTCATACTGAAATTATTTTTTTATTACTCATCTACTGAAAGAAAACGAAGAAATTAAAAAAAATTTAAAAATATCATAGCTACGTGTCTGGTAAAAACAATAAACTGACTCGAATCAGTCACCAAATAATCAATGAATGCATTATTTTTAAAATAAAATTCAGTTTTTTTCGATGAAGATCAAACAATAACTGTATTATATGTATAAATACAAATTCTATTCATCCAAATGTTCTATTTCATATAATCTCTTATGACGGTAATCATTAACCATAAGAAAAACATATTGCATGGCACAAAGGTCAATATTAGTCTGAAAAAATGAAATTTATATACATTTTGATTTCTTTGAGAGTCTAATAATAATATATAGGTACCTGTATGTACCTAATAAGTTTTATAGTAAAACGTATTATGGATTGGTTTTTAAAAAAAATCTTAAAAGTTTGATATTATTGAACAAAAAAGAAATTCTCTTTTTATAGTATACATATAGGTACTATAAAAGAGAATTTCGTACGTTGTGTTTTCCCTCACATTATCACACAATCCGGGAGAACTTTTTACTGATAAAAAAAAAAATGTATACATTATATCGAAATTATATTTTTATACTTTTCAGCGTTAAATCATTTATAAATGTTAACTAGTTTTTTTTTTTCATTTGAAAGAGAATACTTTCGTAGTATTCTGGCGCATTATTTTAGTGTACAGATATATTTATGTATACGTATTGCAAATATTTGTTGAAGTTGAATATTCATTAAACTCGACATATTATGTAAATTTTTTTTTTTCATTATTATTATTTTGACAAGACATAAATTTACCTTACGCATAATATTATTTCACAGCAAATACAATGAAATTATTTACGCATTAATTATGATACACATCAGTCATAATAACATTCTGATGAACCACGATTTGGGCATTAATCATATTTTTTGTTAAAATCGTCGAGAATAATTCAAAATTGTTTACAAAACATATTTTTTTTAAATAATAATAAAAAGTTTAACGTTATTTTTTAATAAATGTAATTTATAAAATAAAAACTCAGAGAATAACAAACAAATCAATATAATTATGTTACAACGTTTAAATCTTGTTTACCATTATTATTCACAGATATATTCACGTCTGTATTTTTAATATTGTATAAAAGTGTTTTATATAATTTATACACATACATACTTGGGTACATTAATTTATTTTTTTTATTTTTCATATTTGTTTGATTAGTTTTTATCTTTACATATTTATTGTATTTATTCGTTACATCGTAAATATGAAAAATAAAAGCGTTTGGGTATATAAGAATATATAATAAAATTATTAGTTTTCCTATTTCTATTATACATTATAATATGGTTAAAATTATTGTAAAATAAATTGCATTTCATTTTATGTCTGTTATATTATTCGTGATAAATTCGTTGCTCGAACAAATTAATGTTCAAAAAATGCACAAAAATAATATATTTTATATGTTATACGCATTTAAAAATGAAAAAATGTATGTTCTATCGGTTTTTATTAAGTCTTGAATATTTATTATATTAGGTACCTATATACATTTAAAATAAATTATAGTTGTTGATAAAGTATTTTTTTCTTTATTTTTAAATTTAAGTAATTAAATGTGGCCTATAAAATAAAATTTAAATTTTCGTATTTATTATAAAGATACTAGGTATATGTATAAGAAAAAAATTCAGATCATTAAAATATTATTTTGAAAAATTCCTACACAATCGTTAAAATATTCGGAAACTTTTTTTCAGTTTTAATTATTCAATATTATTTTCATTATCATATTGCTTATAGCTAGGGTTTAGATTTTAAAGCTCTAAAAATACCGAAAGATGAACTTATAATAGTTTCACGTTTTTATATTTTATGAAAAAAAAAGAATGCACAAATTCTAATCATATAATATTAACTGACAAAATAGGGATATTTTTAGAAAAAAAACTAAAAGAATTATAAATTACCTGAAAATGAAGTTGTGTTTTAAAAAAATGTTATGATATACATACATCAAAATACTACGAAAAAGGCAAAACATAACCAAAAAAATAAAAATTATAAGAATATTTAAATAAGAAAATTCATTATAAAAATAGCAGGGCTTAAAACCACTTCCGAAAATAGCTGTAACCGGCTAAAAAAAATTTGAGAACCGTTAACCGGTATTAAGTGGTTTTTTTTTAAATATATATTATAATAAACGGTTCCTTGAATATTTAAAAAATAGATGGTTACCACTTCTCGGTTAAAAACCGTTTCCTAATTTTTAGGGTAACTGCTTCTACTTCTCATAATTAGTTACCGGTTTTAAGCCGCTTCTATCTTATTAGAGCGGTTAATTACAATTTAAATAGATTTTTGACAAATAATTATAATATTTATGACTATTCGTTGTCCAACTTTTTGGTCTCTGCTTTCCGACCCCGCGTACTTGTATTTAGATTACAAAAATTATTTAGAAAATAAATCCTATGATAAAGTAAGCTTCGTCGCGATTGCAAATAACACAGTTATAAAGAATTTATAATAATAATAAAATAATAGTCGTAAACAACGATTTTTACACACGAGTATATAGAGACAGCGCCTCTCATCTTATATAATTTTTTATCAGTATCGTACTGTGCTACTGCTATCACGAGAGAAACATAGATATACTCATAGAGCTGTCTCTAAACGCTCGTTATCACATATCAATTTGACTTAAAGAATCGGTTAAAAAACAAAATTCAAATATAATATTCTTTATTTACAATTTTATTTAATTATGGAGTTGGAAACAATTTTCCTTAATTTTACTTCGGTCCAAGGAAAATAAATTGGGTTTCGGTTTATTTATTATTGATGAAATGTTAACTGATAAGTATTAAGTGATATAGTGAAAATAACATGTTGTAATAACTGATAAGAAAACAATATAAGATAAGAGACGCTGTTTCTAGACACTCGTTATTCTTTATTCATATTTTTATTTAATTATGGAGTTGGAAACAGTTTTCTTTCCTTTTACTTCAGTCCAAGGTAAATAAATTGGGTTTCGATTTATTTATTATTGATGAAATGTTTACTGATAAGTAATAAGTGACATAGTGAAGATAGCATAATATTCATAAAATGCTATAGATATTAATATTACGACATGATGATAAAAATGATTAACCTAGCCAGTAACCCAGTAGCCACTGTGGTATAAGGTATCTTTATGAAGCAGCAATATATCTGCTCTCTCGGATGGCGGCACTATACGTTAAATGTATAGGAAATGACCTATCCACTCTTTATTATCTATGCTGATGACCCAAGAGCATATAATATATTTTTTTATAGTTATTATACCTACTATTAAAATATACCCATACAATTAAATGTCGTAATATGATACAATAATAGGTATTATAAAATAAAGATTAAATGGTTAGAGATAAAAATACTATGTAAAAATTATGAAAGCATGATAAACAAAACAAATAATATTTATAATTTAATAGTATAATATAAATAATGATTTTTATTTTATTTATTTTTTTTTTTTTTGCACCTTTGAAAAGAGTTAGCGGTTTTTTTTTTTTTCGTTACTTACAACATGGGTTAGCGGTTCCGTTACAATTACCGGTAATGACATAAAACGATTACCGGTAAATTTTAAACCTCAAAATATAATTTTCGGTTAACGGTTACCGATGACCGCTTCTTAGATTTAAAAATGAATACCGGGAAGCGGTTTTCGGTTCTCAAAGAAGGGGTTTTTAACCAGTTGTAAGCCCTGCAAAATAGTGTATAATGTGAAACACATTTCTAGCTTGGAAATCATCCTTACAATCATTGAATCACCAAACACCAATTAAAAATTCGACTCAACTAATTTGAAATAACTAATGTAAAAACGTGGAAATTTTAACTGAACTTATTTTTTTCTATAATAACCAAACTTATTGATTTGAAAAAAATGTATATTGACTTGTATGGCCCTACAGCCTTGATAATAACAGAATATACTCGTCAGTTTCCGTACGCCAATTTGTCAGTATACATTCGACAAAATTTTACACAAATATATTATATGTACATGTAATGTTATATATGATGCGGGAACGTGAATTCGTCGTGAAACCGTATATGTATTCCGGAATTGTTATGCGATGACGGATGATATGATGGGTTAACTTCCGGTCTCCAGAGACAATCTATTCGAGACATATTATTATTTGTGACATACCAGAATGTTTTATACGAACACAATATAATAGTGTTACGGTTTATATGTAGGTATAATATTATGTAAATTGTAAGTATTGGCTTTTGAGTAATGTATAATATACGAGAATGTAGACTGTAGTGTTATCTATTGTAAAATGCATATCATAACGTTACGGACAAAGTATAGAAAAATCAGCCATTGTGGGAAATGTCCGACGGATGTGCGTCATAGTGTCCCAGAAAATGTGGTAAGATCACAATGCATGTATGTATGTAGTATTCTTGTCACAAGCAGGAGATCTAAAAATACAATTTTAATATAATAATAATAATAATAATAATAATACCTAATAGCAACACAAAATAGGTTGGACATCACTCTCGGACAGACTAAAAATACACGTTCTATATAGTTTTAAAATGAATAGCTCGGTGTAATATTACGTAGGTATCATTATAAGAAAATAAATATGTTTAACTTCATAATATTAATGTTTATTATTTACTATTTATCAAAAACGGTGTTACTTGAATATAATAAATTAAGGTAATAGATGAAGGGCCTATCTATTGTTTTCAATAATATTGTGACTGAAGAGACTCTATACGTTACCTACACATTGGTTGTAGGTATGTAATTAAAGACACAGTCACATAAATATACTATTGATAAATGATAATACACATCCACGAGTGATAAACATGATTAAAATACATAGATTAGTTTATCATTCATTAACTGCCATAATCACTAAACCACAAGTGACTATTGTTGTAACGTATATGTTTTATTTTAGTTATGAAGTAAACGGATACCGTCCATCCATTTCTTCATTATCCGACATCTAGCTGTAATGACCTAATTGATTGGTTGTAAAAGACTTGATAACATTATAATTTCCATTCATCGTGTATACATTCTAATTAACTGCAATATCACGTAATGTGAATCTGAAAATTTTCACAAGTCTACACTATATGCATTGAGTAATGCATTACCTATCACAATGTTTGACGTAATTTTTTGGATGGTTATGAGATTATGATAACATAATAATCAGGTATTTTGATAATTATACATGTAAACTAAGGTTATATCTCGGAACACCTAAAATTATATACATTTTACATTATATTAGAACAGGCGCTTTCAAGTAGGTAGTCTTAAATATTTTCGCCGCCTATGACAACAATATAGCTCAGTGTACAGCTTTTCTACAATATTTAAATTCGTGTTACATTCTAATGATTCAGTTGGTCGTAAATGTATAATTTTATTGATTGTAAACATGAATAATAAAAGCGTAGAAGAAACATACTATTGTATTCATATGTATCTGAAAAAATACATGTTGCCATACTAGTAAGTGCGGTTAATAGGAAATATTATTACAATAGTTTGTGATAGTGAAAGAAAAGTAATCATAGATAAGTGGGGTTTTGATCATACATAATCAATAATCATTCACATCCACAAATCTGTATTTAAACCTATACATTTTTTCATAAAAACAAACAATTCCGTAGGTAGATATAATATTCATTTATTTGAAAATTTTCTTTTCAAAAAAAATCTTTCCGAAAAATACGGTAGATCCGTATACACTCGTATAATGATAGTTAAACTCTCTATTATCTATGAGTATTGGGTATAAACCAAAGCAAGTCTTCTTTAATTTGTCAATAATATTTTGCAGTTAATATAGTATTATACAATATGTATACCTACATATTATTTGAATATTAAAACAGTAAAAGTTATATTATCAAATAACCACTTTGAGAAGCGAATAAATTACTTAGTGAGTTACAAAAACTTCAAATTTTTCATAAATGATTTTTAGCTATGATAAATTTTAGAACCTCGTTCTGCTGTAAACGCATAATTTTTTTTCCCAGTAGTTTTAAAATGCGTAACGAACATTAGCTGCACACATATGTGAAAATCTCTCATTGGACTTCTAATTTAAAAGTTTAAAATTATCGTTGTACTTTTAAACTTAAATATTTAATTATAATTTTAGATTATTTACTTAAAAAATCCATTTTGGTCAAAAATACCGTGCTCGATACCTGTTTTATACACTTAAATATTGCATTTAATTGCTATTTATTTATTTATTTATTTATTTTTTTTTTTTTATCAAATATCAGGATTTTTAAATGACATAAATACAAAATATGTGAAATATACCGTCAAGTTTTCACTTCTGTATCAAGGTAGTTCGATGATCTCAAGGCTTTTAAGAATAGAACACATTACTATATAACAAACTTAGCAAAATGTATGTTATTACTGTATTATACTAGTAGTAAAACAGTTTTGTTATATAATAGAGAAACCAGCTCATTTTATTTTATAGACGTGAACAATATAATCACACATTATCGTGCATTTTCCTTTTTTTAAACATATTTCCCACTAAAATATATTAAAAGCACTTATAGTGCATTTGTTCAATTATTAACATTCATTTTAAATTTTATTAATATTAGTATCCCCAAGTTGAAGATAATTTTATCGTTTAAACATTTTGATGATTATGGTAACGTTGTACTAGATACCTCATAATGTAATGTGATACGAAAATACTTGTGCGTAACATAGAAAAGAGACAATAATGTTAATGCAGGTTAGTAATTTAGTATATAAATATATCTCCGAATACAATATTGGTTTTACGCACCAATACAATTCGTTATTATATTTAAAATGATTTCTCAACAAATTTATTGTAATAATTTATATAATTAGAACAAATCAACTTAGTATTTTCTTGTTGTAAAACACATAGTATTTTTTTTTCAAGTTGAAATAACGTATTAAAAAACTAAAATTTTCATTTAGCTTTTTTCTTCCATTTTTTTTTTTTAGCTATTTAGGTCATATTTTCAACTATTTTATTGACATGTTTAATAATTTAATCACACTGTACAAACTCTTACGATTTAATTAGTTAAAATACGTAGTTTGGGTCAGCTAGGATCAAAGCTTGAATTTAAAAAAAAAATGTATATCGTTTAACGATACAAGCGATTTCGATAATTATAATGTCCGTGTTATAATCAGTTATTTATTTATCTATGAAATAAGTTAATAACCAAATACAATTGAAATGTATCATTTAACCGTTATGACAATTTGAACAATATTAAGTTCGCGGTGTTTGGCGTTTTGATCATCTAAATGCTATACATTATTTAGCGTTTGAGATTATGACAAAATAAACGTTAACGATTGTTTGGGGTCATACGTTTAAACATTATATTTACTACTTTTAGTTATTCTTTTCGTTATTTTCGTTATATTTAAGTTTTTCGTTATTTATTTCAATTGTTTTTTTCAACACGTTTAACGTTATGAAAACGTTTTCGAGCATTGACTATATATTATATATATATATATATATATATATATAGTATATAATCTAATCATAGCGACGAAAGATATTTTTCATCATTCTGCCAAGGTAGATATAATATATATATATATATATTTTGCAAATTAAACAAACATATTATGATAACCTGGGTTTTTCCATTTTTCTGTTTTCACTGATTTTTTATGGGGTTATAAATGCATTTCACAGTGCATCATATAACCACGGTCAAAATTACAGTGTTTGTGTTTATTTTGTTCTTAAATTTACATATTATATTTTATTTTCACGTTTAGACGAGCCTACTATATTGTACACGCGTACATCCAGACAAATAGGTAGCTGGTAGGCACATGTTATTATACCGAACCTCGTATATGTTATTAATTTGTAGACTAATTTATACGGATAAACGTATATTATACATATAATATAATATACGTATATGCCGTAGAACACTCTAATATTATACATTTCACTCGTATCGAAATCATTAAAATTCACCACTACTGTATAGGTACCTACCATGAAGCTGTATCGCATTTCGAGAGAGGAGAATAGGCAACGTATACGATATGCGTATCCGTGTCGAACGCTGAAAGCAAACACGAGATACCGTTGGTAAAATTTCCATAACCGATTATCGTGACGTGTAAATACCTACCAGAAAGAATACCGGAGCCGATATTGACACATATTGTGTCCGAACACCATTGTTTTTGTATTTCGTCCGTACCTATATATAGCGGGGGTGGAAACCAAATACAGAAGAACCGGCTATGTTACCAAACCAGCTGGTATACCACATTCCGATATTCGAATATTGATTAACGAACATCTAAAAACACCCAAACCTTTGTCGACTACCCTTTGATATTTTAATTCAATGATATATAATATCCGGCCAATGTTTTCCTGAACCCTTTTTACCAATTTATTTTTGAGAACCTGAATCAGAATTTTTTCAAGATTTTCATTCCTTTGGTATACTTGCTTTGGATGAAACACGGTACACCTATACATAGTCTCTGTTTTGATTACACGATAGGATAAATTGCAGTATACGCTTAAGAATATAATATATGGTTCATCGTAAAAAAATTACACTCATTTAACAACAATGGGGCAGCCAGGTTAAATAATTAAAATACATTGTTACATCGTTGTATATAGGTACCTATTCCCGACAATGATACGACAAAAATCCACTATTTTTGACTCGTCAAGGTTATTTGTGATAGCCAACATTGTTATCATATTATCGTATAAATAGATACAATATTTATACACGTATTGTTCAAACGAATTCACTTAAAGTCAATCCGAGTATATGGCAGAAAATTTGAAAGGGTGCTCAATATTCATTGATAAATTGGCATTTTTTAATAAAAGTAACTATGTATATGTACACGTAAAACATATTTCACAAAAAGTTAAACGCCGACATCTTTCAAAATATTTCATATAAAAGTCAAAATTTGCGTTCTTTTTACATTACAAACAAATTTAAAAAAAATTAGTAAAATAATATTCAACGCGATATAAAGTATGTGATGAATAGGAAGTATAAAATAAAACATTAATTTCTATTGAGAAAATAACATTAATCGAAATATATATAATGTGCTTTTGCAAAATATAAACAAATAAAATAATGATAATTTTAAATTGTTGTCAAAAAAATCCACATATTTAGAAAATCCAATTCTCTTATATTTTATTGCACAAGATGGTATAACTCCATATATAGAAATTTATAACGTAAAAATATTTTGGTTTTGTTTTATTTTCAATACTGTTCTCTAATTTCTAATAAATACTGTTTTCTATTTTTATTCGGTTTCAATTTCAATTTTCAACCCCACTTTATATTTTGTAAGGGTTTTCACACAATATTACTTTTAAGGGGATAATTATAGAAACCATTTTTCTTGGCTAATGGGTTTTTTTTTTTAAATATATACTCTTAAATTAAAAAAGATATTCTTAAATACTATATAAGAATAATTTAAATTTTAAATTATATGTTTTTTATTTTACCAGTTTAAGTAATCATTTTTATAGTGAACAATCAATGGAGTTTCGAAATCTGCTATGTTCAAAATTGGTAATATAAATATTAATTTATATTTAAAAAAATGAAAAATATTATATATTAAGATAGATGGGACTCAGTATTAGTTTCCAATAAATTTAATTCGGGACTCTTTTCGTCTCAATTTGCATTTACAATACCGTTATTAGAGTAACAATTTTCTTTAATTTTTAACCAGTATACCATACTATTATCGATACTGGTTTCAAGCCCAGAATATATATCATTCTTTAAGGAGATATCAAATAAATAGTTTTTTTTTTCGAATTAGTATATAAATTTATATATAATACCTATTATATGCGTGAATTAGAAAATTCCTGCTCTAATCCTAAAATATTATCCTGTTATGTATCTATAAAATTGCATTTTAAACTCAAATTAACATTTGTTTGAAAATTTTAGAAAAACTTTTTTTACCCATACAGAATATCAGTTATGTATAAATTTCGATAATTGTATATACTATTTTATGAGGTTTATATAATACGAGTATGTGATACGTGAATATTTATGTATCAATATATATAGGTAAGACATAGTCGAATAGCTACTATTTATGTGTACTTGTACTTTGTATTTTGTATTTTTTTTTTTTTAATGTAAATATATTATAGTCTATCATATTCGTTGAAACAATTTTGATTGGATTTTTCTTTTTTGGGAATAAAAATTTAAAAAAATCATATATGGTTTAATAATACAGCAGTGGCCTATTCAGTAACCTATTATAAACATAATACCTAGAACATTGATAAAAAATTTAAACAAGGATTTACTCAGGAATTGTGGGATTCCAGTACCTACTCTAAATTCTATAGCATATAACATAAATAATAATGGATGCCGAAAACAGTGTGCTAATTTAAAACATAAATTTTAACTTCTGACGAATCGTTGGAATGAAAATGTAGGTATTGTCAATAACATAATATATATCCTAAAATAAAACCCTATCGATTTTTTGTCAATATTATAATTAAATTATAATGAGTAACGTTATTCTCCAGAAATAATATAACGAAGACAATCACTGGGATCACAGAGTGTCCTTCAACGAAGATTTATTTGTTGAAAGGTCTTCTATAACAGATAAATGATGGTTTTCAAAATCATGCTATGTAATTATTAGTTATATTGGGCATTAATTTTGAAAACATAATACAAATATAATATTAGACTTGGGTTGTATTCCAAATATAGTATTTGGAATACTGTATTCAAAATAATTTTTAGGTAATCCGAATATTTTTAAAATTCTTTATTTTGAAAGTACTTAATGTAGTATTTATAATACTTTTTTAAGGTTCAATCATTTTTTTAAGTCTGTGTATATTATATTATATTATCTTATTTTGTTTTCAATTATATTTAATGGGACAGTACATATAATATTATTTTCTTATTTCAAATATGTTCATTTAAATAATTTTTATGAATGAAATAAATAGTTTGAAAGTATTGTATTTACTGATATTATTTAATTATAATAAATTTAGTAATTACAGTGTAGTGAGTGATATGAGATTTTCTATAGGTATTTATATAATACTAATTATTATCAAAAAAGAAAATGACATTAATTGCATTAATAGAACCTAAGTCATTGAAAGTACAATACCTTTTTATTAAGTATTACAACAAAATAAAAATAACCTACTCACTTATTAAATGAATCACAGGATATTAAACTTCATGTTAAAATTTG
The DNA here is from genome assembly GCA_025469235.1 of Pemphigus obesinymphae. Taxonomy (NCBI): domain Eukaryota; kingdom Metazoa; phylum Arthropoda; class Insecta; order Hemiptera; family Aphididae; genus Pemphigus; species Pemphigus obesinymphae. Next base: position 8,533 of record JAIPRL010002266.1, on the reverse strand, counting down.
GATATAATTCATAATTAATAGGTAGGTGTGTATTATCAAATTACAATATTATATTGATTTACGCGCAAAAAAAATGATTGAATATAATTATATACTATTTATGTTATTGTAATAAATTAATAGTAAAAAATAAAGTATTCTAAAAGCAGTCTTGTAAATAATACTTTTATTTTGGTTTCGAAATACGTATTCCAATACTTTTGGAATGTATATATTTTTTTTTTTATACTAATTTTAGTCGATTTTGGAATGATTTGCCGGTTTGATAATTAATGTTTGATGGTTCAGTATCTTTATATATATATATGTATGTATATATGTATGTATATGTGTTCTACCCATATGACTTAACTATTATGAGAAAATAAATAAATAAATACAGTGTGTACAGGGTGGTGACATGTAAAAATATTCAAAAATGACCTATATATATCATAGACAGTTTTAAGGGAAACAATGGTCAATGTGTCAACTATATAAATTTAATAATTAATTAAACAGTAAAACTATTGAAAAATTAGCTATATAAGTATATAATTATTGTTATTATATGATATATTATACTATATTGTATTATATGAGTTTCGAGTAGGTATACATATTAGGTAAGTATATTCCAAATTATTGCCGCATATAGGTGAACACCCAAACTAGACACATGTCGCAGAAAATGTGTTAACATATTTTTTTTTGTTATAAAAATTAAATTATTAAAAAAAAGCATTTTTTTTTTTTTTTTAAGAATAAAAAATACGGAAAAAGTATTCGGAATACGAATTTGAATACTTTTTACAAAATGTATTTAAAATAGTATTCGAATACAAAAAAGTATTTAAATACTTTTATTCGAATATATTTATTTGAATACTTTACAAGACTGTCTAAAAGTATTTGGAGCACACTAGTGAAGTATTTCAAATACATAGGGAATACTATAATATCTTAAAGTATTCGAATACATATTCTGAATACTTATTTTGGTAGTATCCGAACTACTATGTATCGAATTATTTGAAATATATTTAAAAATTATTTTACCCAAGTCTGTATAATATTAATGCGCGGTAAAAAAATCAAATTAAAACCCATATTTTGTATATATTATTATCCTTTCATCTATAAGCCTTCACATCTGTTTTCCCCGTGTTTATTATTTTATCATATGTGGTCTTTTTCGTTCTTGTTGGGTTCTTTTCCAGTAGGTACCATATTTCGGATTGGATTTGGACTCCACCAGCCGTGTCCAGCCCACTACAATTTTTTAGTCCTGATCTTATTTAATATGACAGTTTCTGGACAATTGATTCCAGCTCGTTGTTTTTCCTTACACTTCCTTACACTCGCCAATATTCATATCTATTATTAGCAAAAAAAAAAAAGTACGTTAAATTTTCTTGGTTAAAGACAGTAAATTTTTTTCATCTATTTTTTTTAATAGTCGCGTTGCGCCCCAATCGATGTCATTGGTTAGTTAAATTTTACTACCTAGTTAACTTTAAATATATTGTAATTTGAAAAACTATTTTTGTGTTTGGTTTTGGATTATTTTTAGACTATTATTAAAAATCATATATATACTACATAAATAAATAACTAGTCTCGACTAATAATTAAAAAAAAAAAAAAAAAAAAAATGGAATTTAAACCTTTTTATTTATTCAGGAGAAATATAATTGCAATAAATAGATCATTTCATGAGACACGCACGCTGCAGTACTTGTTTAATATTGTTTAATAAATAATCTAATTTAGTATTTTCGAGATATATTAAAATACAATTTAATTTAGACATATACCTATTAATAGTTGTGTATGGAAACCATTGAATAAGTTATAAAATAAAAAATAACAATAATAGGTGTGGATAATATTTAAAATATTCTGATTCATATTTATGTCATTCCGAATAATGAATATTATATAACAATAATAATGTACATTTTACATTTGTATTACCTATTCATAGAGATTACGTATTACAAAGCCCTTAAATTATCATAATTTATTCGATAAAATTCACAATTTAACAACGACAAGTAGGTAGGTATGCGCTTAAAATTGTTTATATATAGAAATACAATTATCTGAATCTATTCACATTTGTAATACGACAGTGATCGACCATAAATTATACTTATAATACACATTATGTAAACGTCTATAGTATATTTATACACAATTAATTACTTTTAATGCGTATTTATTTTTAATATTTATCTCCTATCTTAGTTGTTGCCACAAATGAACAGTGGTTCAACTGCGAAATTAGTCATTGTCTATGTACAGTTAAATCAGTTAGGTAGGTACGCGCAATGAACTCAAACATATACTATTTTCTTCGAAAATTGCATTAATTTTACCGTGTGAAACTGTGAACGAATATATTTACTTCATAGTTCATATCATAATGTTTAAAAATATAGAATGGATTCATTGAAAATCGTATTCCTTTGTTCACAAATATGTATGAGCATATAACGATATTACTCAATAATCGAAAAATGAATACCTGCTATACACAAAATCCGCAATATTATCATTGAACTTGTCAAGTTTGAGCATTTATTAACAATAAATTTGACCAACTAATGTTAAGGTTAGAAGAATATATACTTTTTAAATAGTTTAGAATTAAATATTAATTATAACCAATAATTTAACTAATTAAAGTTAAAAGTTAGATCGTGATAAAAGTTAAATTTTTTATCTATGATACAACAATAAATTATTTGTTTTTATTTATAATAACAATAAGAGTTGGATGCCTAAATGGATACCTAAGGTCATAATATAGATAATAAGTGTTATTAACAAGTTTATAAACCAACAAATAAAGTCAATTTTAAAAATTTTCAAACAACAAATTTACTATATTAAACTATATTATACTAAATTAATTAAAAACAGTTCTAGAATTTTAATTATATGAAGCACCTATAAGAAACATGGACCCTTACTGTACTCTGATTAAACTATTAAATATAGGTGTTCAATAATAATAAGGTAATACTTGGTAAATGCTCAGAAAATACTTTAAACCCGGTTTTGACCAAAACCCAAACTAGAATTATTATTATTATTATTATTTCAAAACTTTTGTACATCAAACATAAATTAGATTCACAAATAGTTTAGAAACAAAATAGTCAGTAAGAGGTGGAGTCACTTCGTTCGTCTGATAGAATACCAGTGGTGAATTTGGTGGATTTTAAAGCGTTAATAATTAATTATTTAATTCTATAAAATGAATCTTAGCGAAGCTCGATGTAGTACCTATTATTTTCAAATTTATTTACATTTTTCGTTGTTTTAGGTAGGTAGTTTTAATTTAGCCCTAAGAAAATTACGGAAAATCGAAAAAATTGTTTTATAAATTATCAACTATAATACACACATTTTCTATTAAAAAGCTCATTACCAAAAACTTCTACTTTACTCATTATATCTAAAAAAGTGAATAATCATAAAGGTACTCAAATTAAAAAATGGAAAAAATAAAATAAAATTCAGATGAGAAGAGAATGGTTGAAGGTCCCGTTGGAGACCGAATGACAACTAAATATTATGTGTCAAAATCACATAGGTATACTTCTATTTTATCAAGTCATATATAAGTACAGAAATGAGAAGAATTTAATGAATAAAGAATGAGAATTTATGGAAGGACCAAGTCTCTGAAAAGAAAGAAAATAAAACATAGACAAATTGATACTATAAAAATGTATTATTCTATAACTTTTTTTTGTTTTTTTTTTCTCCTCGGTTCTATATAATAAATATCAAAAACGGATTTTGAATTTGCAACTAGACGTAAATTTATTAATGAATACCGATAAAACTATTATGGATGCCTTTTTTTTTTTTTCAATTCGATGAAACATTTACCTATCGATTTTAGTTTTGAACCGTTTGTACGGGTATCTTAATAATGAATGGATCGATAGTAACTAGAAACACGGCTAAAAAAATGTGTTTACAAATCGAATTACATTCAAACAGTCTGACAGAAGTTGCATTTAAAACATCGAACTGGTAACATATAATACATGCAATACGCGATATCGAACAGCTAATTGTTTGTGATTGAATTGTACGAAATACGTCTGGTACAATTTAATTGGCACAACTGATACGTGGCATAAACCTTGCTGCCGTAACGATGTACTTATATATTTTGTCTAGCTTAAGCCCAGGTAGATAGAAGTTTAAAGGCTTATGGTGTAATTGGCTTACAATTTCAGTACGGCCCGACGTTATCGTCATTTTCCGAAACGGGAACTTTGTCGTTGGATAGTAAATACATTATTACAAGCGTACAAGAATAAATTTGCGATAATTGAAATAATGTACGTATACAAAAGGGAATTTTTAAATCGCGTTGGACTTGCACGGTTATATTACAAACGCGCATATATTCAACATCCAATCACTACTATATATATATATATATATATATATACATACATATTTATATTATAGAATGCGTATGTAAATACTTGTAATTATAATTCTTTGGATTTTCAAAGTTTTATTTTAGGTGGTTTCGGGTTTGGGTTTTCGGTTTTTCATTTTTTTTTTTTTTTTCTATATGGTTTAGTGCTTGGTTTATAAGTATCACTCGGTTCATTCCAATAAATCATTTATTGATAATATTTATTCAATTGATCATTCCCTGAAATTTCGTTGGGCACAACTTTTAACTTTTCAAAACTCACTCATACGATAATGTAAATGGGTAATCAATCATTGGAACAAATTTATAAATTCTAATACATTCGAAAGATATTTTGACTGAAAATAATAATTCTGTTTTTAAATTTGAAACCATTTCTATGTAGTTGTTCGATTAATAGCATTGTCTACTATCATTCCGGGTTTGTCATTAGTTTTGTTTTACCTTCACAGAATTTTCGGGGCCTCATTTTAACACTATGGACACAGATGAGTTGTGTTGTCAGCAGGATGGTTTCCCTGCCATAACTCCAGCTTTTTAACAATGAGCTTTTTGTCTATGAGGTTTCATTAAATCACAAGTTTTTGAAAAAAAAAACCATATGCTCATTTGTGTTCATGGTACAAAATGAGGCCACAAAAATGCTTTACTATTAAAATAAATAATAATCACATAATAAAAAACTAGAGTAATAGTCAATTACGAAAATTATAAGAACACTGCTGCAAATTAATCAACTACAAAAATGTTGAATTTAGAAATGAAACCTATTTGGGACCCTTTGTGTCTTTATATATAGGTACATTAGATGTTAAAAGGTTTTAAATTGTATTTCTTTTCTTCAAAAGTTACCCAAGAACATAATGATATAATGATATTAAAAAATTATATATATAATAGTATATATTATATATACTTGTTATATCGGATAAGTTACAAAACAGTAAAAATGTCAATCCATCGATAATTCAATAACTAGATATATAATTTATTATTAGGTATTAAAAAAAATATATATATTATATACGTATACAAATAATGTTGAGCTATAAATTCGACTAACAAAACTAATACCTATCCAAATCCTTAAAATTATAAATACAAATAAAAATTAGAAAAAAGCTCATACAAATCATTATTAAATTTCAGAATCAGTGAAACAGTGCTTTAACCAAAAATAAATAAAATGGTAATATTTTAAATGCAATTAGATATATAAATTATATATTATTATTTTTATTTGTAAATACCGACTCTTAATAAAATATATCAATAATTTGTTTGTTGTTCATAATTCACGATTATAACTATACTACGAATCTACTAAACTTCTTGTGAGAGAAAAATTATAAAAATAGTATTATATATTTACCTATAACCTATTACATAAAATAAATTGTAATTTCATCCAAATCGTCATATTGATTTTTCAAAATCAAAATCCGTGTAAAAGCAAATTTTGATTTTTAAAAGTGATTGCAGTAAAATAATTTCAAACGATGCTAGAATAAAATATATATGATAAAAGTAGAAAAAAGTACAATGATAACGTGAATAAACTGATGACTATGTAGGGGATCTAGTCATATTTCGTGTGTTCCGAATGATACAAAATTAAATTGATGTGACCGAATGTTTTTTTTTATCAAATTACTAATTATTATAATATTATTATTGTAGGTTTTTTATTGGTTGTTTTGGACTATACCTACTATTTACATAATAATAAGTAACTTTATCGTACATTTTGTTTTTATCAATGTTATCGTTCAATTTTTATTTTAAAAATTGCCGCAGAATTTATAAAAGGAGTGTTTTGATGAACGCCGTATAATGATTTTTGTATTTAATAATTTTTATTCCTATAAAATATTTAAATTTCAAAGTTTAAAATCCAAATATTAATTACCCAAATACTAGTTATTTTAACTGAATAGTACTAATTAAAATATTGGAATCTATATTTTGTTAATATTATAATTTATATTAGGTATCTACTTTAATATTTGCTAGTATCATTTTTTTCTTTCCTTTTTTTTTTTTACTCATATTGCGAATAGCCTAATATAGTTAAATATTGTTAAAATCTCAAATTAATAATAACTTATACAGTATAAAATGTGGTTTTTATCACTCTCTATAGAACAATTTCAAATAATACGTGGCGGACCTCATATACAATTGGCCGACTTTTTTTCACGTATAGTACGGACCCAAATTAAACACTAATATCCGTTAAAGTATACAATATATATATAATAAATATATATATATATATGTATATTAATTCACTCAACAGTATTGTCAAATTAACCACTAATTCAACATATATTTGAAAAATACTTTACAATTAACTCGTTTTCAGTATATATATATACGGTGTTGCTGGTTTAACAATAAAAAAAAAACGAACGCAATTTGCATCCGGTTGACGTTTATTTACCGCTTATAAAAAAAAAAATGTTATAAATACACGTATCATACACAAACGTTTAAAGTAAAATTGTATATAAATTAAATAAGTATGTTAAAAAATTAAAAACTTGTGGAAAAAAACCCGACGTTTATAATGAGTGATCGAAAATATATATGTTAAATTTTGTATTTATATTGGTGAATTACTATATCAAATACGGATATAATTTTTATTGATTTCCAATTAGTAGTTTGACCAGTATAATATTTAAAAATTGGTCCTTATATCTATATATATAAATATAATATATTATATAGGTATAGTATACTATATATAATCAATAATTATATATATAATCGTAACTTTGTTTATAAAATAAAACATATTACGATTACGATTATATATTATTTTAATTATATATAGACAAAAAATATTCATTATTAAACGTTACTAATAAGATTTTTTTTTTGTCACTTGTAGCTATAACAATTGTACTTTATCGATAAATATATTATGATATTATATAGGACTCGAGGATATTTGCAATATTTTTTTATTGTTTACCTTTACATTGTTCCCAAGTGTAAACTACACTGTATATGTTATCAAGATAGCTTCGAGTAATAATAAGGCTTTAGACGACCTATTTTTTTATAAATTAATTTGTTTACATAATAAATAAATCCTAAAAAAGGAAATCCGCAATTTTTTTTATCCTTAAATGGAGTCACTACGTGCACTGTTGAACGAGTTACAAGGAAATACAAATTCTATATAAAACCAATGTTCGATAACTGATTAATTTCATTTTTATAAGAATTTAATAATGTGCAGATTTCATCGTTAAAAATATTCCAGTTTCATTTTTAAAAATCGTAATTTAAGAAATTTATAAAGCTTTTTTTGGTGTAAATGTGTAACAAAGTTTGTGAATTTTTTCATAGAATTTTATTATATTTTTGAGGACATCATAGCGCATTGCGACCATATTTATCGTCTCCGTTAATTAACAGGCAATTTATCAAAAAAAATATCATGCTGAATATCAATATAACTATTGACAGTGGCTTTTTTGAAACAGATCGCCTTACAAAGAAATTATAGCAAATTAATATATCATAAATCTAAGACTCTATAACTTTATTTTTAGATTATATTTTACAAAATTACTATATAAAATGCTCTCAAATATATTTATTTTGTTTTTCTTCTCTTCCACCAACATCATTATAATATTTACAATGGCCAACTTCTTATCACTATTCATCACATCTGACTACATCTATTTCGGTCGTCTTCATTCTCACTATTCTTTTGCAAACATTTCCTTTACCGCAATTTTACTGCCAAAAATATTTCTTTCTTTAAATTTGGTAATAAGTGTTTAATGTTAATATTAGTGATGTTACGAACTGTTCAATTTTCGAACCGAACTGAACCGAACCCGGGGTGTTCGGTTCGGTTCGAAAATCGAACTCAAAATTGGAAATATTCGAACCGAACTAAACACAAAATAGTTCAGTTCGAATATCGAACATAGGAAAAAAAATTTGAAACTAATTTGTCGAAAAACGATAAAAAGAAATGGGAAAATGTGGAATCCTTCTTTACTTAGACTTAAAATCATGTTTAAGAGGCACCTACTTAATAAATTTTTATGCAAA
>JAIPRL010002265.1:0-63076 GCA_025469235.1 Pemphigus obesinymphae | reverse complement strand
AACCCTGATGTACCCCTACTCTGACCCTAAAATCCTCAGTTTCTCCACACAGACTTCTCACTCTTGTACTCGCCCCTTCATACATATCTTCAATTATGTTCACATACACCTTTGGTAATCCTTTCTTTATTAATGCCCACTTTAAGATCTCCCTAGGAACTCTATCATAAGACTTCTCTAGATCAATAAATACCATACATAATTTCTTTTTAATTTCTCTGTACTTCTCTACAATAATAATAAATAATTATAATTTAATTAATTAGTTTTCAATTAAATTATAATTTTTCAAATATTTCAAAGCAACAGTGCCTCGTTCCAAATTCATTGACAGGTAGTATGGAAAATAAAATACACAAATGTTTATTCTTTAATCATATTTATTTATATCAAGTTTCAACTCAATTCAATATCAGATAAATAACAATAGATATATCAATAATTTCCTCGAAAAGAAAAAATGTATACATAGTAAAATTAGTATTTACATATATCTTTATATACAATCCAATTTTAAATAAAATTAAAACTCATTGAATTTGGTCAACATTGTACTTTTCAAAGAAATAAATAGTGTTTGATATTCAAATACTTATAATGAATACTTTATCTCTAATTTATTTATTATTTAAATTTATTGTATTATATGATTCCTAATTTTAAAGGATATAATTAAAAAAAAATATTATCCAATTTACGAAATTCTCAAAGCAGATTTTTATTCCTAGTCCATCCTTGGACCTTGGCGACAATATTTTATAAAATAGTTTTACTAGTTAAATGACGGTTCAAATATATCTTTCTAGTATATTTTGAACACATCCACAAATAAGTTTTTAAGTATAACCATACGATTGTTGAGTAATGAGTAGTAATCACAGAAAATATATGGTATAAAATTTTTATAAAATAGGGCTTTTTAGGGCTCCTGGCGGACAATTTACTGAGCTAATTGCGTTTACAACTCATTTTCGAACCACAACGTTTTACCTACATGGTGGTTGCCAGCACAGTATAGTATTGATTATAAATAATGTATTTATTATCTATAATATCAATAGTATGCATTTTTAAATTCATCACAATCATGTTTATAATTAGGTAACCCATTATTACATCAATCATTCTTACAGCGAACAAAGCACATCGCTGAATTATCGAAGACACCCTTAGTTTTCTTAAAATAGTTACTCCCTAGAATGAACTTTATACGTCAAAATCTAAAATTATACAAATAATAAATAATAAAATATGTAAAAATATACCTAATATGTACGATTATGTGATATGAATTTGTATAATCAACAACAGTATATATATAAAGATAAAGAGTAATTTTATTTTGTATATGGCTAACATTATTTCATCATTAACCATGGCCCATAAGTATTTGGTTGGTATTCATTTTGCGTAGCTAATCTTAACATTATCCATTTTTTTTAATCATCTAATTTTTTCATACTTCCGAAATGTTAACATAATTCAAAATCCGTAAATAACGTTAACATTAATCGATGAATCTACTGATCTCCACGGACATTACCACTGTAACATATTATATACATTGATAATTATTCTTCATCGAAATAATGAATAGGTATATTAATAAATATTGAATTTCAGATATAAAATACTGCTAAGTGCTAATTATATATTCGAAGTATTAATTAGGTCCCTAGGTATATTATGACCGTTTAAAATAATCTGTTTTTGATAATTTAGCATTTTTGACATATGAAACGTAATGAAAACGTTAAAATATGCTTTCAAAACATAAAATATAATATGAAAATAGACGTTTAATAATATTATGCAAATCGACAAAATAAAACCGGAAAACTTGCAAAATATACTTTGCGTATTCTAAATCTATATATATATATATATATATATATATATAATAGGTACTTATTATGATGAATGAAACGAATTTCTGTACAAAAAAAAAACTATTTACTACGTAGTTAATTGTATTTAAAGTTTTTTATTTTTTTTTTTTAATAATAACGCAATAGTAAAATTATAAATATTTCGCTTAAAATCTAATTTATTACAAAAATAATTCCAACGTAATAGGAATAACACGTATGTATAGATTATACTACATAATATTATTATGATAGGCCAAAATATCCTAAAACTACACTATCATTGTCTTATACTAATCGTATAAGACAATGAAAACCGAGTTTGCCGATACGGTGTACAACTTAATGGATTGTTGAAAAAATGATTCAAAATTCATCAACTCTACTCGTGTCTCCGAATAAATGAAAATCACAATAAGCGTGGTTATATAGGTTTTGTAGATTAATGGAGGGGAAGTTAACGTTATAACACTACAATTTATCGACATTTTAAAAATCCAAAAGGCGAATCTCAAAATGTAAGTACATTAAATTAAAGTGATATTTCGGAAAGTTGCTACTATCGGGGAACCCAATAAGAAACAAAACGCCGATGAAATACATAAGTAGATATATATATAGACTATATTTAAACATATTTATTTTTTAAAATATAATAGTAAATTAATGTTTTATTGGATTATAAGACGGAATTCTATTTATGCGGGGAAATTTATTTGTGCATTTTATTTGTGCAGGGGCGTCGCAGTAGGATGTCGATGGACGATCGCCACTGGGCTATTGAATATAAGCCGAATGGGTGGGTTGGTGCAGGCAGTGTTGGTGTTCTGTGAATGTTTGTGGGTGAATTTTCGGTGATAATCTGCAATATTTTGTTAAGTTATTTGTATATATTATATTATATTGAACGGGATAATATTATATGAGTGGAATATTATTCTTTATGGAACGTAAAAACGAAAATTAACTAGTTTTAAAAAAAAAAAAAATCGTAAAATTATCATATACAAGACGCGCAATAGGTAGCATACATTTTGAAAAGTCTATATTGTATTTTATGTTTTATTTCAATCGTTTAACGCGTATCGTTTTATGTTTATATACTATTACCGCGGTCCTGTTGCAAATATATGGGTAACACATATACATAATATACCTGTATAAATACGAAAAATATATTATTTTTTCGGTAGCAATATCGTATACACAGATACCTATTATTATCAATATGCGTCGAGCTCAAAAATCGTGGTTTATAATCATAGAAATTATACGCCTAAATGCGCATACTATTATACATAAATAGGTGTAATGTCACTGACCCTTTGAAATCACGAACGGTTGTAGCAGTTGCATATTAAATATTAATAAGTCTTGGGGAGGGTCGTGTTCCATCGATTTTATACGAGAATAGTTGGGGGGAAATACAATATTTACACGACCCTACTTGAATTTATACGCGTAAACCCATAAAAAAAAATATACGAACACAATGTTGTGTACATTAATTATTATTCGTACAGCGTAATTAACTTATTGAATTTTATATTTACTGTATAAACGTATATATTTTTTTTGGATATGACTTGCAATTTACACAAAGTGCATTGCACTCCATTGCATTTATTGAAGGACAATGCATTATATGAACGGGCGTTCGTATGTTATATTTTGTTATATTCAACTGCCGTTGTCAATCATCGTAGTTTTTCCCAAATACAGCATTCGTAAAATATACAAATTATATTATATTGTGCAAGTATTTATTTAAAAATATATTTTATAAATACGAATACTTTCTATGTATTTCCATATTAATATGCTTTAAGCTGAAAAATACGTTTTTAAATTTTAAAATTTATTTTTTCCAAATAATAATAATATAAATTCAGTCATGTATAAAAGATTCCATTTAAAAGTTTTCAAGTAATCAAGTATACATACTGCACATAATTACAAACACTTAATAGGAACAGTATGCATAATATACATTTGTATATAATACGAATATATATATATATATATATACAAATTTTATATATAGATACTTTCAAATATGTACCTAATATATAAATGATATATTTACAAATTAATTTCATTATTATTTGCAGTCTTTAGGATAGAGGAGTTAAAATTTTTCTAGATCAAAAAATACATACAGTGTTCATTTCGAATTTAAAAAAATATACCTTGACCAATCAAAACTAAAATATATCCCTATTGTACTCAGCATCTCAATTCTAAAATCAGTATTGAGATGTATCTGGATAAATTTATCTAGAACAAAATGTCTGGATCTTTTATCTCATTTAGATAAATGATGTACTTATAATTATTTGTACTACTATCTTTTTTTTTTATTATGGTATCACGGATCTGTAAAGGGACACTGTACCCTGACGTCTACCAAGAGTGTCTTATCCGATGAGCGAAGTGCACATTTTTTTTAAAATTTATATTATCTCTTATGATTGTTATTATTATAAGATATTTTATTTTAATATTTGTAAGTTAATACTTATATATTTACTTTATATTTAGAAAATAAAAAAATAATAAAAATATATTATTAAGTATAAAACTTTAAATGGTATTTTTTTTAAATTATATTATTTCAATACATTTTTAATTTAAGTCCATAAATAAAATATAAACTGTGTGTAATGCATTATATATTTAAACTAACAATCAATTATTTTAAAAAAATTATCTTTATTTTAATATATATATTATCTGTTATATTTAGATATTATTTATCTTTTATCTAAATACGTTTTAGATACATTATCCATTATTTTTAACTAGATACATTTTACTTTAATCATTTTTATCTTTATCTAGATACAAAAGTACTTATCTGGGCTTAACACTGTCTTAAGTATACGTATAGACGTATAGTAGTCACTACAGGCACTCCACGTTGGTTACTTAGAAACGTTTTTGGACTTGACAATCCCGAGACCAATCAAACAGTAAGTCCCAATAAAATAATGAAAATAAGTTCCAATTAAATGTATTATTTATTGTAATCATGGAAATATCTCGGAAAAAACCAACCATAATAGAGGACTTTATAATTTTTATTATTTAATATGACGTATTAATAAAAAAAAAATTATATTTTTAATAACCACTATTTAATGGGTAAAAATATTTATGATTTGTATTAAAATATAATCCAAACAAAGTGCATATTATATGGTATACTATAAAAATATAATAAGTGTATAAACTAAATAAACGGTTGATTAAAAATTAATACTCCAAACTACATATCGCGGTTATCATTTAAAAATAGCAAGATAAATAATTAATAATACTATGTTAAACACTAAAACACGTGTATATAAAACAATTATAAATGTTGTTTACAGATGAAATTGTGTATTATATTATATTAATGTGTTCTACCAAATTGGAAATATTGTGTGTTTATTATTTGATTCGTTGCATTATACGGGCCGTCTAAAATTAATGTATAATAATTATACAACTATAAAAAATGTCTCATTAACTATTTAACGTTTTTTAAAAATAAAAAACTAAGCACACGTGTTGATTATCATCACACAGGGTTATTTTTGTATCGAACGAAAATTGTTTGACATCGGCTGATCTTTGTTTTTAAGAAACAAAAATACATACATAATACATATATGATGTACATATAATGTTTCGTCATGTGCAAAAAGTGAAGTCCAAAAATTAAAAATATACGACTCTTGGTAGATAAACACAATTTTAAAATAGCCTGTCAGTTGAGAGTGGAGTAATAGGAATAATAGGTCAGGTAAGTTAATAATATAGTGAATACATTGCATTTGAAAGTAATTATAAATTATTTGTTTTTATAAAACGATTCTGCAGAGCGAAATTCTACGTATATAATATATATGTATTATATATTACTATAAATTAAATATTCAATATATTTTACAACCCAATGTATATAAACTTTAAAGGCTATTCTTACCAAGTAGTAGCCCTTAGAATACTGTACAGTTGACTCTGTATTCAATTTTTATTTTATAGGTTTTAAACCTAAAATAATTCAAAATATACAATTTCTATAAGTAACCCAAAATTGGAAAATACTAATTTTATAATTCTTTAAAAAAATTTTCCGAAATATAACCAAAATTGATTATGCGCGTTTATTTGATCGTTATTTTATACCGAAATAATGCATGTTATCCAAAAAACTTAAATAACTATAAAAATATCGTGACTGACGATTTCTATTATTTTTTTAAAAACCCACTTAGTTAAAATAATGTAGGTATAACAGATTTTACATTGAACTTTTAGGAATTAAAATTTAAAATTAACTCTTTTATAACTTAAATATCTCAAAATATAAAATTACTATAAACGTAATAGTGTTAATTTTGTTCCAAACTACATTCTTGACTTTTTATGAATATTTCAAGTTTTTAGGATTATTATTTACATCATTATAGAAAAATAAAAAACGGTTTTTATAGAAATTGTATTTAAATTTTTATATACCGTTTTTACATAATTGGTTAGTAGTTTTTTTTAGGGGCCTACGCCTCGGGTGCAAAATAACCTCAAAAATCGATATTTGATTTTTAAAATATTCAATTTTAAGGTATCGCGGAGGAAGGAAAATAACAAATTCGAGATGTTATGAATTATGCCGAACAATTCTTTTTTTTTTAATCGGATCTACTTATAGCAATAGTGTAAGAGCATTAATTAGGCGATTTATATAGATTTTGAACAGCATCATGTATGCAAATTTTGGCATGAATTTATATAATATGCCTATATAGTTTAACTAGGATCGAAGAATAGATTTTTCAATATTGTGTAGGGTATGAATTTCAGATATTAGTCTAAATATTAACCTTAAAATATAAATAGTTCATTAAGAAGGAAACATTTCGAGGGTCGTGGTAGAATAAATGGATTTGAATTTTTCCGATAAAATAATATATACGTCTTATAAAAATATCCTAAATCGATTGTAATACATTAAAGAACAATTGCGGGTGAGGGTAGTTGGTAAATTTCCGGTGGCACCTTATAATATACAAATGATGATGTAAACATTTTAATATTCATACAGGCATTTCAGGATTCAAAAATGTTTGGATCGTATGCATTTTTCAACCTTGATAAATGGACCAATTTTTCAATATTGTTTACAAATTTGAGATCATGAACTCAAAAATTGACTTAAAAATTCATTTTAAATTTTTTAAAGGATCAAATTTAGAGGTTGTGGATGGGTAGAAAATGGAAAAATCCGGTATATTATGAATTTTTTCGTCAATAGAGTCTGTAGAATGTTATTAAATAAACACAATATCGATTGTAGTGGACACCGACCTCAAATAGTTAGGAAATAAAGCGAAGGAGAAGGAGTAAAACTTAGGTAGGTACTATAATAATCTTTTAGATTCTGATCGGAGTTGATCGGAGTGGGGAAGCTAGTTTTTACAATGATCTTTTTTAATTATTGTCTTTATTTTATACAGTCAACAACTTTTTTAGTAGAAGATTTGATTTAATAAGTGTAGAAAATTTGATCAGGAGGGTTTTTTTCGATTTTTATTTTATGTATGTACCTAATTAATTTTCAAGTAGGTACACTACCACTTATTGTTATACTATTCATTATTAAGAAATAACATTTATTATTTATTTAATTATAAAAACCAATAATTAATAACCTGATCTTCTAGTTTGTCTGAATGGGAGATTCCTAAAATCAAATTACGAGTACTTATAGTAAGGTAATTAGTCACAGTTTTTTGCAAATAAGGAAAAGAGATATTGATTGAAGTAATCAATTAAGCATTTTTAAAGTTACTATATTATATGTTATAGTAAAAATATAACTCA
Organism: Pemphigus obesinymphae; assembly: GCA_025469235.1. Classification (NCBI taxonomy): domain Eukaryota; kingdom Metazoa; phylum Arthropoda; class Insecta; order Hemiptera; family Aphididae; genus Pemphigus; species Pemphigus obesinymphae. The sequence goes on along the minus strand of JAIPRL010002265.1, from coordinate 55,337 downwards.
TTATCAATAGAGCCGTCCTGAAAAAATATTTTAATAGGTGGGTGGGGGGTTGGGGGGTGGGGGTTGCGACTATTGACTATTTATACTGGTGACATTAATTTACCAAATTTTACTTTTCTGAAAACAAAATTATAAACAAAAAAAAAATTCATTCTTTTTCACTAATTAGCTGACCATCATACAAACTTTAATTACCTAGGTATTAATTTCCAACTTATTTCCAAAAGTGTTATATTATATTATAAAAGTCTCAAGATTATAATCCTATTTTAATTTCCCTTTTTATTTTTATATTCAAATTTAATACAGAAACCAATTTCTCGTGGTTTCTATTATGCGGTTGCATCTTTAATTATTTTGACCCTTCGGATATTGTGTAATATACTCGCGCATATGGTGTGCAGGGTCATTTATTTAGAGAATTATATGCTGCAGCGCCTGCAGCAGTATACATAGTATACATACGACTGGAATATAATATAACCATTTAACACACTCGGAACAACACAATTACTCCTTTACTACTATATAGAGATCAGATGTTGTTACGGTATAGAACATAATATGAAATTGAGTGCAAAATTATATTAAAAAAATATATCAAAAGAAATATACATCAAAAATATACTGGCACAAACATATAATCTTGAAAATTCATAATCTAAATGTGTATCCTACCTACTTATCCAAAAGTCAAGTTTATGTAAATTGCAAGTTTGATGGAAGTTTGAATGACTTAAGATAGTTATAGTTAATAATGTAAAAAAAAAAATTATCTTTAAATGAGATTAAAAATTAACAAAACATCAACTCTTACTTTTTAACAGTAAAATAACAATGTATGTAATAGAAATAATAATATAAAAATGTATGTAATATTAATATATGTAAAATAACAATGAATTTAGAAAAAATATTTAATACGTTTTAAAAAGTAACAAATAATAATACAATATAAATCGCATTATAAAATATGTATAAAAAATTCACAAAATTACATTAAACTTGAAATATGCCAAAAGTTGCCAAAAATGCACTAATATATTTTGCTTTAAGATTTAAACTTATACAAAAATGTATAATATGTGTTTGAAACATATGAAACAGATTTATAGCGATTACTTGGCAACAAGTTCGAGTAATAATAAAAAAAAAACTTAGCATCCTTAGTGATATTTATTACTATATATTATTTCGAAATGAAATATGTGTTAACGTTTGAGAATAATATTAATAAGTATACATATTTTTTTTTCTAAAATGCATACATTTTGACTTTCGTGATGTATTTCATTATCGGTATACAATCTTTATATATTATAATAAAATAGAAGCGAATTTGCGGACTATAACTCTTTTACATATTGCTATCAACTATGGGGTTTTCTTAGAATATTTTACAGGTATTCATACAGGTAATTATTAAAATTCAGAACATCCCGAATTTTTATTCATTTTCCTTCACTCTACAACCACCAAAATTGACCATTTAAAAATGTTTTTTTATTGATTTTTAGGGTTAATATTTCAGATTATGAGTTTAAATTTATTCACAACATTTAAAAAACTAAATCTCAACTATGTGGTTAAACAATTTACACAATTGAATTATTTTTGAAGCCAGTAGGAATAATTACATTTTTAAGTTAAAATTTACATGCACAGCGCCGCTTTAATTTTCTGACCGCCTATACCATTTAAAATATTCCTATAGACGTGCGATTGTGTTTTAGACAGTCTTTAGATAATGTATTATCGAAAAAATTCAGAAAATCTCAAAAGATTATATTTCTATCCCCTCCGCAAAGTTTCAATGTTAGCCTTTTTAATCTAATTGTAATGTTTTTATGTTGATGTTAACAATGAAGCTAAATATTTAAAAATCAAAAACGATAATCCCAAAACATATTTAATTTATAAAAAATACTATTTTTACTTAAATTATCGTCGATTTCAAATAGGCAATTAAAATTTTCCATAATGTATAACAAAAATGTTACGACTTACGAGTATTTAACATTTAGAAATTTTTAAGCAATTTATAAGTATTGTTTTAAACGCTATATTTTAAAGTGACCAAAGAGTTTATTTTTAATGTATCTTTTATTGATATTTTATAAAACTATAGAAGTTCCGCTCCCAACCTTCGAATAGGCTTTGGAGTTGGTAAATACAGTTTCGTCTATAACTCAGGATTTATGCACTTTAATTTATTGTGTCACTCGATTCGTTTTGAATTTGAAATTTTTATGCACTTCATAAAATATATATACCAACTATCTTATATTAAAATTAAATGCTAGATTATATTAACTTCCCATTCCCATTGTAAAACTGTATAGGCTAATGTAACCTAGTATTATGACAAAAAATTGTCTGTGCATAACAACTGGTGTTACGAAAAAAAAAAAAAAAAAAAATGTGAATGGACCCAGATTTTTCAGACGAAGTTGTTATACCAACTCCAAATTCTAAACAAAAACCTCCAGACCGAAGGGGAGCTTCTAGTTTCATTGTAAAAACTTTTATTTTTGAACTGTTTCATACAACTATTGCTGCAGTTTATGCGTACTACGCTTGTATATGAAATACTATGATAATATTTGTTTTAAAAACAATGATAAAAAAAAATACATAATCGTATAATATCGGTCGATTTTATATTATAAGTACTTATTGCGAAACGTGTAAAATCGCGATAGAAATAATAAATTTAACGACGTGAAAAAAAAAACAGTAGTAATTATATTTATCATTTATTTACAATACACGATAATAATGTAATATTTAAACTGCATATTAAATGTATATAGTTTTCTCTTATCAAAAACCAATTTAATATATACGTATATCATACGGCAAAGTTGCCAATCGATCACGTATAGCCGTATAGGTAAGTGTGATATATCGTATTTATTTTATATCGCAATAAAAAATTAATTTATATATTTGCGGTTTTGCACCTATATAATACAATAATAATAATAATAATAATAATAATATGTACACCGTATATTATACGTTGCTGATAATTAATTGGAAATGTTTTGTTTGTTCTTTATTATTGTAATTGAAAAATAATAACAATGTAAGTGTGCAGGTATTTTGTTTTTTTTTCCGCACAAACGTTTGGTGATAACGTTTAAAAAATGCGTTTATATTTCTAAAGCGATAAAATACTATACCGTTGGGTTATCTATACATCCATTAAAGTCCGCGAATAATAATAATATTATACAAATTGGTATTTATATATTATAGGCGTATACTACTATATTTATATAATATAATAGTGCAATTATTATTATTATTATTATTATTATTATTATTATTATATGTTATTCGAGTACACAATAACGCAATATCGTGCAATGCGTTTTACATATAATATAGTATAGTTGTAATTCCGGTTGTAATATTATTATTATTATTATTATTATTATTATTATTATTATTATAATTAACGCCATTTTCGTTAAATGCAATATGGTACGAGTAGCTGCCTTAAATTGTAGAGCATAACGATACTGTAGTATTAATTTTACGCTTTATAAAATTAGACTACACTATATTATTGGATTATCTACATGAGATTTATGAAAAATTAGAGAATAAAAATAATATAAATTTGCCGTTAAAAAAAAAGCTCTCGACCCAAAACTATTTGATTCCTATTCTACCCAACTATAGTTATTTAACGAAAAAAAAAATCATTATTATTATTGTAAAACCGCAGGAGATTCTTCGCTCTACTCAGAACTTAAAAATATACATATTACATACATTTGATACGATACCTATAGTATTTAAAATATTTCACAAACACTATTTTTCTGAAGTGCCTATTGAAATACTTTATCGGTCTATCCATCATCATACTGGATGCAAACAATTTTAAATTTATTATGCTTATCTAAGTAAATTTTTTCGACACTGATTTATCTACCTACCTATTTTCCTCTGAGTGGTTTGAGCGAGTTTAAGCAATTAACATCCATCTCAAAAAGACTTATTTTCTACATATAAAATACATTTTTTTGTTTTTATATACTCGTATTTAATTGACGGATATTATTTTTTCTGGATTAATGTACTACCTGTAGGCATATGTAGGTGTATATCTAAGTCCGTTTTGTCAACAAACTGACATCCTTAATGATTGTTTTAATATTCATTAATGTCTTCAAATTTTTAAAGTATAACAACAAAATTAGTGTCTTATGAAACAGGAAATTGAATTTTATAATATTTGTTAATCTACATAATTAAATGTATACCTTAATCGTATATAGTTATAAAAATTAAGCTAGAATATTCCCAATAATTCGTGTGTATAATTTAAAATCTCTAAAAAATATTTTTGGACAATATTACCATGAAATTTTTCGGATTTCAATCATTTTTCAGTAGTTATAGTAATACCAGAGTATTCTACAGATATATACAGATCATTATGGTTTTTCTATAATATCTTTGTAAATATGCATTTTAACGCCGTACCAGAACAAGAATACAAAAATACTTGACTTTTACTGTTCTTCCTTGCGTTGTTCAACTGCAGCATCTGTTGCAGGTAGCGGTTTGCGGAAATAGGTCATCAAGCTCGCGGTTTTTTTCGAAAACATAATACTTTATTGAAGATTATTCACCCAGCCAATATAAAATATATATATCATGCCAAAAATGTGGACCAACCATAAATATTATCGAATCGTAAATAGATATCGCACGATCGTATACACACAATTTATTGTTTTTATTATTAGTATATATAGTAAAATAATCTGGTATACTGCAACGTGTGCCTACAAAAATTGTCATTGGCATACATTTAAAATTGTTTCATATGCAAATATTCACGAGTTACTTTCTTATCAAATTTTACCTACATACGTACCCAAGGTGGACTGATATCAATATATTATATCATTATATTATTTTCTTTGCCGGATTTAATGTTCGTTTATAATTCATAAATTATACACAATGTAATCATTCGCTCGTACCTATAACATTTAAGAATTATTTACACGTGTAATAATAATATAAACAATTTATTATTTTTATAAACTATTATTGTATTTAAAATTTAATTTACAAATAATAATATTGGACTTTAATGTAATTTCGAACTTATACATATTATAGCAATAAGTCAAATTTACTAAAGATCACTTTAAGCGATAAATTATAATTATAATAACTATTATTATTGATCTATTTGTATATATTATTAGACGTGTTTTCGCGATTATCCAAATGTAACTTGGTTAATCAATTTTGATAAACAATAAGTTTAGGTTATAAATTATAATAATTTATAACCAATGAAATGGAATGGTTTTTATGTTTGGTTAAAAAAAAACATAATCCAATATAGGTTTATAGTGAAAATACGCCTATTACAGTATTACAGACTTTTTAAATCTTATACAAAATACGAGTATGTAGGTATGTTTATACTTTATACCTATTTAATCGTTAATTAATCAATTAATAATTAGTAGTAGGTATACTTATAATGAACAAATTTATTGGACTTACTTCCATATGAAAATTTACAAATAAATAAATATAAATATTGACATTTACTTTCAAACAATATTTTTATAGTTTTATATTTTTTTTTCAATTTGGAGACAACGCATAATAAAACATAACAAATTATTACAACATAAGTAGTTAGATACATTTATATCATAATATATATATATATATATATAGGTACTTAAATACACTTAATTATATTTTATTATAATAACGATAAAGATATTATAATCTCTATATTAAAAACAATTAAAAACACATTTTTATAATATGTAAAAAATGAAATAATAATGATAATAATTATGCAATATGTTTTATTAAAAATAATATATATACCTAATATATATATAATGAAATAAAATTAACACGTAATACTAATATTAATAATACACGTATTTAATAAATTATTTATATAGGAATTTTTTCTATATAGTTTATATCCAATTTATTATTATATTTGAACATACCACAGTAAAGTATCTAGGAACAATATTATAAAGATTGAACGATAAATGATTTATTCAAAGTTTTGTTTATTCAAAAATTTGTAGACTATAAAAGTAGTTTTTCGATTTTAATAATTTTATCATGCGAAATTAACTATATTATAGTATTTTGTTATCTACTATTCAGGGTGTTTATATTTATGATGCAAATATCACAACAGTCAAAAAAATAGATAATTTTACGAATAAATTGAACGGAAAATGAACAAATTTATAAATTTTCCTAATATAACAGTACAAGTGGTATAATATTGGCGATTCAAAATCAACAAGTGTTGTATGGAAATTAATTATTTTGATCATTCGTTATTACTTATTAGTTATATAATATGTATAATTTATTGTGAATACATAAGCACAATAAATAATAATATACCTATTTAAGAAGAACATGCTTATTGACTTAAAACGCACATATTACGTATAAATATAGATTAATATATATACCTAGAAAATATATATTAAAGTATATAATAATATAATATGACCATTGACCTGTTTTCAATATATTTTATTACTTTAATTGCATATTATGAAATTCATTCGGAAGACTAAAAAATTGATTTATAAACAATTTGGCATGAATCGGCATACTTTTAGCAGGGTCGCATATATTATATGATGATTATTTTATCGTGTTCTCCTTATTTTCTCAATAAATATTTATATTTTTAATTACAATATTATTTCACTACAATTTTCTTTTTAAAAAAGTTAGAATTTTTTATTATTTTTAGGTCTCAAACTTTTCTTGAATTGCAACCTATATTTTTCACTTGATATTCCGACGTAGAATATTTCTCTGAAATTGTTATTGTATCAATACAAATATCAAAGTGTATAATAATAGTATCAATATCGAATATTGAATCAACGGTTTATTATTTATTAGCATTTAAAATTTAGAAGAACGGCGAGTATTATAATTCAGTGCACTATAAAAAGTATTCCCAGTCCCTCCAAACATATCTTATAACTAAAATTTAAATGTTTGTAAATAAGGAATCGTAGATTCAATATTTGATATTGATATATAACAATTTTCAGTTGTAAGAAATTCTAACTTTATTTATAAAAAATATAGTGAAATACATAAGTTTAGAAAAAATTACAATTAAAAAAAGATAAATATTCATGGAGAAAATAAGGAGACTACAATAAAAGAACCACCTTGTATATACACATGTGTTACTCTATCTGTATTTCTCCGACTTATAGACTAAATAATAAAACAAATGAGCTCGGAACCAAATAATTGGCTCTGTATAGATATCGGTATTACTGAATATTTCAGAATTTCAGATGAAGATTTATGTATTTCTAAAGACTTATTATTGTATTAAATATTGAAACATTAAATGTGTGATAATACTCAATCTAAGTCCGCAAAGGCATAAAAGGGTTTCAAAATCCATCGAAATTATTTCTTATTGTATTTTCTGTATCATTTTATTAATTGGAAAATTTTAAAATTTAAACACTCTTCTCCATATCTGAAAAATAGATATCTATAATTAAGTACAATAATAAAAAAAAGTATATTGAGGTATAAGAAAATTGAGTATGAAAAAAGTAAATCCGACGCAAACCATTTTTTTTTTTTTTTTACGTTTTGGTACTGTATCGTACGTAAACACATATTTTAAACTTTATACCGTGAATTATTATTAATGACACATAATAATGAAAATTCCGAAAACAAAAATATTATACTATCTCTACTATTGAAAACGCATCATCCGGTGATTATGACATGCGGCCCATTATGTCCCGAATTATAAATAAATATGGGTAGTCTTTTGATAAATAATTTGAGCAAAGTTAATACTATCTTTCAATGTACGTATCTAAATATCTTGTACTCTGTTTTTTTTTTAAATATCCAGAACGGAATTTATATACGACTTTTAGAAAGTAATATAATAGGTACTATATAATATAATATTATAGTCATATGAGAATAGATGATAAATAACGATTGTATATATTGATATACGTGCACATTATTAGATAATTAATAATTATGTATTCCGAACATTGCGGTAGGTAATATACTGCAACGGTAAAATTGCACAACTATCCGAGTGAATTGCATTCATGTGTACTTTTTTATTTATTTTTTTCAATATAATCGTTACTCGTTTGCGTTTAAACCGCTTCAATAATAAAACACAATTTGACATTTCGCCAACTTAAAAGGTAAAAATTTATTTAATTTTTTTTTTATACCGTTTTATTTAACATTTTCAGCATGCGTATTTCAAGTTAAAACCTAGATTTATAGGTCCACAATTATTAACGTGCTATCGCATGGGATTAAATCTGTATAATTTTCCGATTTTAAGATGACCGGACTTTGACCAATGCGTAGATGAACACTACAGTACTGTCATTTTTTTTTAATCACGATTAGCGCGAAACGGTTATCACGGTCAGCGATTCCCTCTGAATTGTTTTAAACCTATATGGTATTGCTGTCTATATATGGTCCATACACAAAACGCGCAAAAAAACTTCATAAACGCCTCCTTAAACAATTTCAAAACACTACGATAGAATGCTTCATTTATGGATCATATTATGAGAACTATAGAATATGCAGTGGCGATTTTACAGGTTCGAAGTTTAGATTGACATTTTTGTGGGAGGTGAAAAAGTTGAAAAATCGTCATACTGTTAACACACAATTATATATATATAATGTATAAACTATTATGATGGCTGATGAGAATGTTAAGAACCGTATGGACGTGTGTAGTAATGTTTTGGACCCAAACGACTGCGGTGTACACGATCATTGCCATATTCGTGTAACATAAATGCTGCAAACGAATATATTATGAATAAGACCATGGACACGACCTTGAAACGCGATCCCACTGCTCATTAAAATATTCGTGCTCTATGCGCGTTTATTATTACTATTTTAACCGATCGCTGATGATGTACTGTCTTTATTATATTATTATGTATAAAGTATAATGTATTATATTATTGTTATACTACTGTGTCGCAATGCCCAGCTTTCGCAGAGGTCTACATATAGGTATTATATAGGTAGGTACATATTCAGCAGTAAAAGGTTCTCGTGTCAAAATTAATTTGTATTCATCGAAAACATTGCACAATCCGTTACACTATGGTTATTTAAATAATATTTACTTATTTTCTTTTCATTATACATACCTATTTTAATACACAATAATATTAGTATATATATATATAGGCCAACGTCCGCGAAGACCGGAGAACCGCCTTTTGCGGAGACGACTATGATACTATACCGACGACAGACAAAATAAAGTCATACGGGAGGAACGTCTTTTACTCCAATATACCTAGGTACAAGAGGCGTTGTGCGCAGTCCGGAGAGAAAACGAGTTACCAGAAGTGGTTATAGATGATTTGGTTATACCGTGGCCGGCGGCCATACGTCGTCAAAGTGTGATTAATGATAATAAGAGCTTACATAATATAGTATTTATGATTATTTTTCATCGACGTTTGTGCTAACCTTATTGACCACAGGTACTTACTACTACATAGTCTTTTCGAGCACACGTGAAAAACCTGTCTCATTCTTACTTTTATCATCTACGGATGTTCGATATTATAATATATTGTTTGAAGCGTGGGTAGGTACTGTATATTTATTTTTATATTTTGTATAACTATTGCGGTTAATCATATTTAAAAAATTAATTGCGTACATAAGTGATAAGTTACAGCGTAATAATATTCAGAGAGAAACTCGTGTGTTATCAGCAGTATAGCAAAATGAAATAATTATTAGGGCAGAGTCCAGTGTGACCACAGAAGGTAAATAAATATTATATTAATAAATAAATATTATATTAATACCTATATAGATAGTTCACCGGTGTATAATCGTGAAATCGTATTTATAGTTACATTTTCTTCTTCATAATAACCGCAAGGAGAGTGACTTTCCTAATATGAAGATGACATAAATGATGAAATATATTGCCGATATAATTTGTTTTATACTAATATATCATACTGTAGTTTGCCCTTTTAATTGCTTCATTTTGAGAATACTCTTGATGTAGTTATTATAGTCCCGAAATGTACACGGTTTAAATCTTCATACCTAATATGATGGTGAATCCGTTTAATACAGCCTCGCGGTATGTTTTATCGTCAGTTGTGTAAAAGGCCCGGTACAGACCGACGTCGAAATAATAATATGCGATTAAATATAAAACACATTTAAAAATTAGCGACAAAATAAAAACTAGCAAATTATTGGATTCTCGATTTGGCACGTTAAAGCAATGATACTATAGATATTTTATACGTTTGTCACGGTCAAATTGGGGTAACCGACCATTATACAATATTATCATAATATATATATGTGTGTGTGTGTGTACAGATTACAGTGTCTTCGTAATTTGATAAAAACTCAATAAAGATTGTTCGTACTTTAGTATTACAATACTTAGGTCATGTGAACTTATTTATATTAATTCAAATTAGGGTTATGGTTCAATGTGTGACCTATCAAGTAATGGTAATCTACTTATTGTTTTATAAAACTGACATTTTCACTTACGAGTATTTCTTTGTTTGGATATAATAGGAACTTCACCACATGCTTCCTGAATTTATATATTTTACGTCTATATAGACAGTTAAGAGGGGGAAATGACATTTGTTGGAATTTGGACTTTCGAATAACCAATATTATACAATATGAAGTTAAACCCGGTTTAATTATTTTCAATGGCGATTGAAAAACTTCACCAATATTCTTGACTAAAATACCGTATTATAAATTAGCGATAGAATTTTGCCGAGTCACAAACATTCGCGCAGTGTAAAACCAAAGATTTGAGGTTATATCGAGTATGCACTGAAAAAGCTTCCGCTTAAGGAAGTGGTCTCCTTATTTATATTATTTACAAATAAGAAAATAAATTATGACAATAAACAGATTGCCTGAAAACAAATGGATCACTCGGTACCAATATACGCTCATCTGATTGGCTCTACAGTTATCAGTACGATTATATACTTTATTGTGCTGATATAGACTGTTATAATAAAAAATGCACGGATTTCAGGTTGTTTTGCGGGAATAAAGTTTAAATTTTTTGTACATATATTGTGGTATCACGCTGAGTGGCCAAATGACGTCATCCGTTTTTATTTACATCGCAAGTGATCCATTTGTTTTCCGGTTATCTGTGATGATAGGTCAACACATTATTGAACTATTTGACTAGTACGACATTATATTTTGTTTTGAGTTTTAACCATCGAAATTTACCACTGAGCCGTTATCCGATTTTGGCTATCCCATTCCGACCGTAACATAATATTATATAATAAGAAAATGTATAAGTAAGCATAACAACTAGGTATATTATAATATACGTGGTACATTTGCAGCATCGACATCTTTAGTCCGCGCCGTACGTGCGCTCGTAGAAGTCGATTTCGTGCGGGAGCGCCAGGTTACTTCGGCGACGAGGTATACTGGAAAGTTGAAAGTCGATGGGCTGCCGTTTGTCGTACAGCGAAGGCGCTTGAAATATAATCGCGCAAGTGCCCACTATGCAAGCCAACGTGAACACCCACAAGAAAAACCGGTCGAACACCATCGACACGTACTTCCAGTCTTCGATCACCTGTGTGCAATAAATTCATGTCCGGAAAACCGGATTTATATTATAAATATTAGTCAAAATACATTACAATAGTTTTGAATCTATATATAATATAAAAAAAAAAAAAAAATCATTTGATATAACGCTATATGCCTGTATTGAAATGTGTAGGTCAACATAATCAAATTTTGATAAAATCGACAAATTAATCTATTAGAAACACGTTTTACAATATTTTTAAAGTATAATTTACAAGTATATAGTCATAATAGTGAATAATATTTATTAAAAAATATGCCTTCGTACACTTCCTTGATTGTGGCATTCAATATACATTCAATCATAGATCATCGAAACGAAATTACAAAAAATAAGAGAATTTTACACATGATTTTCAAATGGTTTTTTTTATATTATTTTTAGTAGTTTAAGGAGCGAGCACACTGGGTCCGTTCAGTTCATTTCAGTTCAGTTCGATCGCATTCTATTTGTCAGGGAAAAAAAATGTATTGGTCGCACGTCGCATCAGTTCTTTCCATTCCGTTAAAATTATTATCACTGTTATTACCATTTTAATAATCCATATTTTTAAATTTAATTACATTTTTTAAATAAACTTTAATTTTGTTATTATACACATTTGTACACAATAGAAGTGATACACATCACACCTAAAAATGAAGTTGCACACATCAAAATGTATTATATCGACTTTTATCAAGCAATAACAAACTGCAGGGTTTGGGAAACCGTATTATCATATGTATTCTTATCACATTTTGGCGTCCGTCTTCAGTCATTTTTATTTTTGTTCAGCCAGACTGAACTGATATGGACAGAAGGTAAGAGAACTGAACTGAACGGATGCAGTGGGTGCTAGGTCATATTATATTTATACGCTTATTATATAGTCCGTACTCAACTGAACGAGAATGAACTGAACTGAACGGACCCAGTGTGCTCGTTCTTTTAGGTATAGGTTTTTAATAGTTGATGATTTTACAACTGTCGATGAATTGTAAAAAGTAGAATATTAACGTTAGACAAAAAAATCTCTGACAAAACAATATACTGTACTATATTCTTAGTGATACATCTATAAATTATTAATATATGACCATTTTAACCTCCACGTCCATAATCTACAAACATTGAAACCATGTTTTACGGCCGATTTCCAAAGGTGTGGCGTACTCTTATAAATATAGTATATTATTTAAGTGGCAGCATTTCAAGTATGATTAAACGGGAGCAACATTTTAACTAGTTCATAAAAATTAATAAAAGTATCCTCTTGGCTCTTCCTGTTTTATTACAAACTTCTTCTTATTTTTATAACCTAAATTTTTTATAAAATATTAAAATATTAAGGTACAACGCATACAATACTAAAACTTTTGATTACTGAGAAAAAATTATATAATATGACGTACGGTTTACATTAAAATTAAAATACGAGTGCTAAGTATACCATGTAGTCTTGTAAAAAAATAATTAAAAATACCTAGGTATACCTATCTAATATGAAAATATGTAATAAATAATGAATGAATTACATTACAGCTGATAATGCAGCAAACGTGAAACAATGTTATCATAAAAACACATACACATATATTTTCCTCGATATCTATTCGTGTTTTCGACCTCTAGATTTGGAAATAGTATTAATATTTGGAAAATTTATTACAAAGATTAAACTGTGGCGAATACCAATATTTTATTATAAATGACACCTCTGAGGTACATATGAATTTAGAAGTAAGATCGCATATTTTTCGTTTGGTGGTCTTATGGAATTTGATGGAATTATACGTAATATGCCAAAAACCAAAAAACAATTTCAGGAGTTTTGTACATTTTTTAGGAGAAATAAAAAACATTTTATTTATTATGATTTATAATACCTTATATAAGTATATAAGTATATTAATGGATACGCAGATTCGAAATAATGATTTTTTAGATAGTATCAATAGCGAATCACGGGTCGTCAGAATAACCATAATGAGTACCTATACGTAAATTTCATGAGGCCAATTTATCCGAAATCCCTTCTTTATTGTACCTTGTCGTTTTATCTGTTTTGAAGCGAATATTACATTTGGAGCTTAGAATGAGGTCAATTTTACCAAACGAATATTAATTGTGAGGGTCAGCTAACTAACCTCCAGAACATCCCGCTGCCAATATAGATCCGGCACTGAAAGAGATATCATATTGTATTGTAGAACGTAAAAATAATATTGTCGGTACAGTTTATTATAATAGTATTACTTAATGTAGAGAAAAAAGGAACAACGTTGAATTTTACAAGGTTTTTGGCGTGCGATAGATCGCACATTTCATTTCGAGTACCTATACGTATTTATTATTTTTTTGTTTTTATCGGACTTACATTTTGAAAGGAAATGTACGTTTTAAAGAATTTCCGGGGGGAGGGAGGAATTACTGCCTTACAGATTCGACCTCGTTTCAAAATTCAAAGAAGTCTCAATATTACACGAGTGTCGTTTTCGGGTAACTATATAGGTACTTATTATACTATACGGATCGCCGCAGGCACGTGGTTGACGAGCATCGGAGATGAGAATGGACGTCTCGTATAATAATATACGCATAATATTTGTGTACCTATATAGTTCAAAAATTAATGGGTGTAAAATTATCGCGTGGGCGCAGCGATTTCAGTGAGTCACTATAATATTATATTTTGTTGTTATTGTTTTCCTCGTCCGTATCATCGTTATTGAATACATATAGTATACGAGCACATAATATTAAACACAATATATACTGTACGGTATTATGTTTCTATATACAAGTACATCATTTTTTACCATTATATCTATTATACTTATACATTCGTTTCATTTTTATTTCTGTCAAGTAAATCGATTGATTTTTTTTTTTTTGTTTTTTTTTTTCTGTTTTTGTATATTTTATGTAAATTTTCGAAACATTGAATGTCATACGCGCACTGTCATAACTATGGTCAAACTGTGCGGTTTAAATATTATTATTGGGCATAGAAACCGCGTAATTATAACGGCTATATTATATCGGTGGCCGCTCCTGCAAAATTGTAATTTTATTTAGAAAAACATATTAGATATTAAACGGTGTAAAAATTCCGGTATTAGTTTGTAGTGTATATTGAATTTGAAAGCAATGTGATAATCATTATTGTTTCGATAAAACAATTCTGAGTGAATTTATACATTGGTGTGTAGTATTATTTTCTGTGGGTTTATTACGATTTTTCGTTATTTTCGGTTTAGTTTTCCTTTATGCTTGTAACACTATACAGCTGAGAAAATTAACATTTTTAAAATACCTACAACTACAATAAATGTCTTATCAAGACGATTCTACCCGAAAGATTCTACTCGACAACTTCTATCCAAAAAATGAGTATAACGGCATATAAAGATACAACAAAATAAATCAAAGTTGAAAATTGTGTAAAATATACTGAAAAGTGGTCAAAAAGTTTTTACAATGTAAATATAATGTTATAATAAATAATTGTTGTACATTTTAAGTTTCTGGAATTAAAATTTTTCAATTTATAAACGTTTCTGGCGATTTTCATAGTATTTCTTTACGCTAAACAAAACTACTGACGAAATTGAAAAATTATTTGTTTTAAGTATCAAAGTACCAATTAGAATAATTTTTTCATCAGGCGCTCTTTATTAATATACTCTAAGTTACAAGTTATAAGTTAAAAATTTATGTCATTTTCCAATTTATAACAATTTTTCGTTAAACTTTTGAATACAACTAAGAAAATCTAAAAATGGCCTGTATAAAGTACCAATTTCCTATTAAAAAACGTCTATACCCAAGAATTCTTATTTTACTCCATCCACCCGGAAAAGTGAGTGCATATATAAAAAACACATTAATGTAAAACCAAAACATATCCATCATTGAATATTTAAAAATAATTTAATAATTTAATCATTTTGTTTTTAGTTCTAAGCAAATGTATGTGCATATTGAACATTGCTTTAAAAATAATTATTGAGATGTTTTTTATGCGATTTCTTTATAAATAAGAGTATACAATATTATATAAAAATTGTTCGCTAAAATTCACATTTGAACGAAAATTGTGTAATATGTTAACCATATGTTTACCATAGATTTATAATTACAGTTCGTAGACAGTAGTTTATTAATTACGATAATGATCTTTATACAGCCTATGTATAATGGGTATAGTATGTATATAATATTATGGTATACATTTGGATTTATATAATAATAATATTATTAAAATCACAGTTTCTCTAATAACCGTATGCGATTATCTTAATATATATATAACCATTAAATTATCTGACTAATTTAATATTTAATATTAATATAACGGTTAATATTAATATTCTATATAATATATATTTCACAATACCTCTTTGTCTTTATCTGCGTCTTTGATATGTTGAGCAATATAACAGACCCCTTGTAAAGCCTTAAGTAAATCTGGTGACATTGTCTTTGGCAATACATTCTCCGCTGGGAAAATACACAATTCTTCAATGTTAAACTTATTATTTGTTACATTATAAATATTATTTGTAATTACTTATTACTATAAATTATCCGGAACAAATTACAATAATATTTTCTTTCAAATTTTAAAGTTTAAACATTTTTTTTTTCGAAAAATAAAAACCTATTACTATACATAATATATGTATACATATAGGAATATACTTTTTAATTGTATAGTATTATATTAATTAAATGACTTACGATAATTGTGTGGTTGGACGGACTGGATCTTCTTGAAGGACCAGTGTCTCTGTGTCAAAGTTGAAGGTTTTTGATCGGTTCCGCCACTGTCGCTTATGCTATCTCGGCTGCAGTATCGAAATAGTCCGTCAAATAATAAAATAAATAACGTTCACGTTCATAATATAATGGTAAGTGAACATTTTTTAAAACGGTTTTTACTCAAAAATTCATACCTATAATCCAGTTCGTTGAAATAACCGGGCGAGCTTTGAAATCCGTCGTTGGTCATCAATGAATAAGGGGGCCGGCGCATCATCAGGATCTGGGGCATCATGTGCAGAAACACTGTTCTCACCCACGGCGATAGAGTATGAGTCGACGGTGACCTTGAGGTAAATTAATTTTTAATTTTTAATGTATGTCCGAGTTAAAGTCATATATTACATAAAACTGGAAAAATCTAGTTTGGATAATTAAAATAATTTTTTTTAAAATTATACCTATTTTGACAATTTGGATTTTGGACTGTCCGGAAAAAATTTTAACAACTCGTAGATGTATCTACACATATAATAGCGTATTTAAAATGTATTTCTGGAGGAGGGTTAAAATAATAACATATATAGAAATTATATGAGGCTCATAAATCAAGAAATCAGTCGGTATTGTATTTTTACAACACGTCTATCATATAAGTTAGGTTATTATAGGATAATACCTAAAAATTAGGGACCATCATTTTTCACAGGTTCAGGACTGGCAATGGCATGGTTTAATAATCTTGTTTTTCTTTCACTATCAACATATTAGATTCTGCAGTATTATTTATGTATACACTTTTTCAGGTAGAAGAAGTCGAATAAAGTTTTTAAGTAAAGAGCTTTCTAACAGAAAAATATTTATATTTGGTACTTTTAAGAGGGTTATTTTTTTATTTTCCCAGCAGTTTTCTTACGCATAAAGGAAAATTACCAAAAATAATAGTAAATTGTTAAAAATCGGAAAATAATGCTATGTACCGAACTTACTTAAGAATCCTTTTTTGAATGCAATGATTTATTTTTGATTTTCAGTCTTAAATAAGAATTGATAATACAATATCCTGTCTAAAGACCGAAGAGACATTGGACTAACTTCTACCATTTATATCTTGATAGCTTTTTTTCAATTGCAAAGTTATATAATTATATACAATTTAAATTCTTGTTTTATTACCTATATATGTCTATTATAAATATATACTATAAAATATAATTTTACACATAAATATTATATAGGTTATATATCTATACATATTTTATAAATCAAAGATGGTAAAAGACGCTAGACAGAAAACTATAATAATATTATGTTAATGATAACTTGACCGTTTGGAAAATGTATTCATAATATGTGTTATACGGTGTATATAATGTATATTGGTCCATACGAGTAGTATTTTTTTTTTCAGTTTTTTTCCAAACTTTTCCACTATAATATTATATGTTATAACTGCACTGACTTACCGAAAATGTATGTTTAATACGACGACGGTCATGCCGATCGACATGGATACCAGGACCATAGTGAACAACAGGTACTTGCCGAGTAGCGGAACGGCTAAGGACGTCGGAGGGATAATCTCAGCCAGCAGCAAGAAGAACACGGTCAATGACACGAGTATGTTACTGCACAAGGTTACCTATTTCAATCAATAAATTTATTATTATGAGTTTAACTAAATTGTCTAGAGAAAACTGAAAACTTTAGTAGAAATATTCGTAATTCGTGAGTATATACCTACCGGTTCTTGTTATAGTGAACCTCCCAAATTTTCATTAATAATAGGTGTAAGTATACACATATCGAAACAAATTGAACATTTTATATGATCTACCTATACGTTGAATATATATTATATTATATAAGCTTTATACATTAATTTTAAAATGTAAGTTACGATTTGTTCACCTATTATTAACGAAAATTCGGATACTTACGAGTATGTATATATAATCTCGACAAGTATTAAATAGGTATACATACATCTGTAGGTGTATATACCTTTTCTCCCGAGTCCGAAGGCAAGTAAAACACCAAAACCGTCATGAACGTCAATCCCACACAAGGGATGATGAGATTAACTGTGTAGAATAGAGTTTTCCGTCGCATTTTTATGTTGAATGTTATGTCTGGAAAAATACACCTAAAAGAACACATGTATTCTTACAATATTATAAACCAGTCAAAAACTTTACACTATAGTTCACGTGAAATTATTACGTTTAAATAGACAATATATTATCATAATTGTTAATATAGATTAATACAAGTATACCTACTATATAAATGTATAAAAATGTATTTATTTTTTAATGTAAACTATAGATGTAAAATGTATTTAATAATAATAATAATAATAGTGTTATTACCTTATCAATGTTTTTTCTCTGTTCATTTTTTTCAAATCCATAACACTCAGCAATTAATTTAAAAATGACACAATACATTAGCTATATACAATATAATAATATATAAGTTATTTAATTATCAAAACGTCGGTACCTATTATACGTTATTATTATTATTATATAGATATTACCTACCTATTTCTAAATTATATAATATTATTATTTTTGAAATAAACTAGACAAATTTATTTTTTCAAGTACAAAAATGACATATTATAGACGATACAGTATTTTATAATCTATTATCACAAAGCACATATGGTATATTATAATATATAGGTACTAATAATCAAAAATACCACTAAATATTAGGTATGTAATATCGATTTTATTTATATTTAATCAAAATATGTATACGAGTATATATATATAAATCTATAATAAAATAAGGTTTTTAAAATGTACATTTTTTTGGAAATAACACTTAAGGAGACGTAGTACCTAACTTAGTTGTCTTTGTCTAATACACTCGTAATATAGTAAAATCGGGATTTGTATTTCCTAATTCCTAAATAATTGGTTGATTTTAGTATATGATGACTTATTAATAAACAGAACATATATAATCTATGACACGTATGAATAAATATTCTAATGTATTTAATTTAACGTATGATAAATTTAATTTTAAATTTTTACAAGAATATGAACAACGTGATAATTAAATTATGAAAATTTTTCTTAAAATTTAATTTATTGAAAATATAATTCTTACATATCATAGATTATGTTCCCTTTATTAATTATGATAATAGATCATCATAATATTCTAAAATCAATCAATTGTTCATAATATTGGAAATATAAAAGATTTAGATTTTTTGATTCTAACAATATTTATTTTATTTTACTTTTAATCAAATATTAGGTATTTATATATTAATAATATACTTACCAATTTAAATCAGCTAAGCATATTTTGTAATATTTGATTTTGAATATTAAAAAAAAAAATATAATTTAATGTTAGATATTGTTATAATTTCAGTATAATATAAACCTACGAGTATATTATACAAAATTAAATAAATGTTTTTACGTATAACAAAATGTTATTATTATACGATTTATTTCCCGCGTCATCGTGCTTACTATCGAATTATCGCGGGTTTTTTTGGCCAAATAATTTACGAGCATATTGATAAGTTTAAAAACAATCTACTAACTACCCACTGGTAAAAAAAATGTATTCCAATTATCGTTTTGACATATTCATAAAAAATTAATCAAGTTTTGATAAAAAAAAAAAAATACGCACGTCATTGCAGTAATATCATTTAAATGATAATAATTGAATAATAATCGAGAATGTTAAACGTGCAGAAATTATTGGCATGTCGTTAAACATTAGAATGGGAGTATTGTATCGTAGTATTTTGAAATTATTCAGACACTCGTTTTTAACTTAAAATGTGTGTTATAAAATTGATAATATCTAATAATAAAGTCTATTTAAAAAAATTGGTTTACCATAAATTAAAACTGTGATATTTACCTACTGATTAATATTTTTTAAATATTGTTAAGCCTAATTTTAAAGATATTCTAAAAGAAAAACTGAATACAGTTAATAAAAAATAAATACAGAATAAAAATGGTGAAATACCTATATTTTAAAAGTAATTTTTGTAAGTGATATCAATTCATATTTTATTATATCACAAAATTTTTTATCAAAAACATAATGTTCTTGTGATTCCTATATATTCTGCTTCTGCTGTAATTAATTGAAAAATGTCTACACCTATTGACTATAGAGAAAATTATTTGTTGGAAACCAAATATTTAATTTATATTGTTATATAAATGACCTAAAAATGGTTACATTTTTCAAATTTAATGTGCTATATCCATTTTGTTTTTAGCACTGGACTTCAAAATCCAATATTTTCTGGGTGAGATGTCCCCTTAATTCTATATATAAATATATTACGTTTGCATATTTTTACAGATTATTTTATGCAGTAGCGGTTTTTATATACACATAATTGTGAAAAGTGTTTACGAGTTAAATTATTTATACTAATTTTGTATAATATTCACAAAGTTCTGTGGGTCTAGTACCCTCTCCCTCCCATTGAACCATAACTGATTTTATGTGAATTATGACGCAATTTTATGCAAAACTCAAAAATGTATATACAACCATCGATGGCACAAAAAAAGTTACCTATATAAATTTAATTATTTATCCTATTGGAAGTACCTATATAGGTATAATTGATTAGAGGTTAAAACCGTAAAATGTTAATGGGCAACAACAGTTGGTATACAATTGTCCTATAACGACGAAAGTTGTTCTTAGTGCTTTGTCCTTAATATTAATCATTTATTCCATTATTTGATGTCGAAAATTATAATTTTAATATTATGACGTATTAAAGTTTATAAATGTAAATACTAAATATACCTACTAATAAAATTAATATTTCAAAATAATTGTCCCTAGGTGACTAGGTATAGGTCTGTACGTGAATATTTATCGCGTGTTAATAAAAATTAAAATAATTATTTATACTCTATAAAAACACGGTACCTACATGCTTATGGTATACCAATACCAAATACGCAGTTTATACTGTTATGGTCTCGTGGCATTTTAAAAAGTATTTATACACCATATAGGCGTATGTATACTATATACCATATAGTGTTATGGGGTGATGGATATCAGTGGTATTATCCTGCACAATTGCTGTACGTACATATTTATGGTCACATAGCATGAAATTAAAATTTACTTCCCTAAAATTCTTGAGAAAATTTGTAATCAATAATACATTTGTAAAGGGCAGTTGAAAATAAAATAAGGTTTAGTAGTTTAAATAAAGCGTAACGATTCAGTGTACGAACAAACCATTTTATTTTATATTTCTTTAAAAAAAAAAAAACTTATAAAAATAAAATAATTATAATAATATATTTATAACAAAATAAAAACAAAAAGCATATGAAACGAAATGCATACTACTCGTATACTGAAAAAGTACTATTAAACTATAATAAGATAAAAACCACTGAGATAGCTTTTACTTATGATGTTCTAGAGATCTAGAGTCATCTGAACTAGGTTCATATAATTAATAAATTCATTATGGAAACGTTTGACACACGAGTCGTTATTATCCCCTAAACAACTTTAACTGATCTCAAACATTTAAGCAGGTCATATATTCAATTTGTGTTTAAAGATTGAACGATTGAAGTAATTTAATTGCAAATCAATTATTGTTTAGCATACTTTTTATGTTTAAAGATTTAAATAAAATCAGTTTTTCGTTTAATAGTGCAATGTGTATGATAGTTTTAAGAGCGTAGGGGAGAATCGCAAATATTGGACCGGTACTTAATTTGAAACATTCACCTACCTCGTTTGGTAATAATCAGAAATTATTCATAATAATATATTATCTGTATAAACACTTCTTAACATCTTTGAAGTTATCACACGTACTTCTATCAGTAATTCCAATAATTATTATAACCGTTTTGGCGTGGGCGCACGATATATATCATAATAATAATAATAATATCGATATTTACAATAACCTGTTTCATCGATCCTACCAGTAGCGTACACAGGATGACGCAATGACGCAATAGGGGGGGGGGGGGTTGATGAATATGTTTTGTAAAGTGAGCTATTTTTAAAAGTTGTTATCGTGTAAATATGGTAATAAAATAAGTAATTGGTAAGAATTCAAATCTATAACAAAAAAAATAAAAAAATGGAAATTCCTGTCCTAAAACCTAAAATTACCAATTCTATGCAATAAATACCCCAAATTCTATAAATATTTTGAAAAGTCCAACACTTTTTGTATTAGTAAAGTACAACATTACATATTTGTTGAAAATTTTAAGACTTGGACAATTATTTTTGAAATTACATAGACGTAACCATAATTGTTTTTGGCTATATTTGCGTTTGATTGACTTCTAAAATTACTTCTTTAAAATACTAACTAGACGCAATTTGCTACCTTATATTATATACCTTATATTACCTTATGTTCAACTGCCCTATAATATAGTATCAGTATACATCGATTGGGATAAGCATCAGCAACCTTGGAATTCAGTTAGCAGTCCAAAAAACGGGGGCTGTGGTCTTAAATAAAAACGCGGGGCCCCTTTGCCAGGAATTGTGCTGGAGGGTGATAAGGTCACCATAGGCGATAAAATAAAATACCTAGGTATAATATTCGAAAGTAAAGGCACGATGTTTGGGTTACATCTGAGAGCTACACGTGATAAAGCTCACAGGATTCTGTTCTCGCTTGATAGGCTGGTTACGAACATCGGAGACCCAAAGGAGAAGAAAAGACGCCTCCTTTCCTGTGTTATCCATTCTGTGCTCCTATACAGAGCACCAATATGGGCTCATACGCTATCTTGGAGCCAAGAGAACGGGAGATTACTGGCTGCTGTCCAACGACGAACAGGAATCCGGAGCATATCCGCCTACAGAACAAGATCGTATGATGCCATTGGAATCCTTACAAGAATTCCACCCATTGACCTGCTGGTCAAAGAGAGAATGAGGCAATACGAGAAACCAAGATTTCAGAAACCAAAGAAGGTCGAAAATAACCAATTTATACCGGTTTCTCCTTCCAAAAGGGAGATGACCATGGAAAGATGAACAAGAAGACTACAATCGGATAAAAACAATATCCAGATCAAAGGCAAGGATCTAATAAGACCGAAGAGACTGAAAGAATGGGTGATAAGACCACTAGGAGAGATGTCCTTCCACGTTACTCAACTTTTCACAGAACATAGTTGTTTCAACTCCTTCCTACACATCACCAAAGAACCTTCTCCTGGATGCGCACATTGCCGGCGAAGCAAATGAGGTTGAAGACGATGCTGGGCACACGCTTATGAACTGTGAAGCATTCGAACACGACAGACAAAAGTTAATATCTAGGATCGGCTTATTCGAACCGAAGGATCTGGTAACACGAATGTTGGAGTCCCCGACGAATGATGGGCAGTAGTTGTGGAATTCACTGACCGGGTCGTAAGTGCTAAAGAACTAGTAGAGCGAGATCTACAACAAGATAACGTAGCGACCTGCAGAAGCCGAATCGTAATCATAGAAGAAGAAGAAATCAACGCAGAGGACATCAAGTCATCTAACAAGCGTGGCAGTCATCGCTCGACTGATCAGAAAAGGATAGCCGCACGGGAAACTCTACAGGCGCCGGGTGCCGCGTCACCGGTCTGGAGAAGACAAAAAACCAATGATGTTCAACATATATCTTGTATTATTATTGTTTCCCTTATATTTATTATCTGTTAAACATTTATACATTGTACGTATGTAATGTGGATTATATTTTTTCAATAAACGATGCTGATTTAACCTACCCGAAGCAAAGCTTCATGGCATTCCAGGTGGGTTAATTGTATTGACGATTCAAAGATAAAAAAAAAAAGGATTAGCTAGCCTTTTGTCCTACGGGAAGATCCAAAAGCAGATCACACTTACGCCTCCCATACTGTCCATTTCAACGGCGTAAAAAAAAACGTGTTCGTTTTGCTTTAGGCGGGAAGAGTAATGTGATGGCCCTTACAGATTTTATTGTATGTATTATATATTTGTGGTATTATTATATTATAAACCTGAAGTCACAATATTATACACTTTTATTTTGCTTATACGTATTTCAACAACTAAGTTGTCATCTTTAGCGCGTACCAAAATTTTTTATATATATGTATGTATTCGGGTACTACTGTCTTAAAGACAGTTTTCGGCCGGATTTATCCCTGGCTTTTTTAGTCGTTTTTCTTCCCTCGGCACGTTTTCATGTTACTTCACACTTTTCGCATCAATATTTGTATTTTTGTCTATTTATTAATTGAATTTTTCTTATATTAAACAAATATACGGTTCATTCTTAGCAACTAACAGTGTTGCATTTATTTTTATTGGCACTGAATCCCTGTACGCCAAACATCAAATTATAATTAGTTTTTATATTTTGATGAGAATTTTATCCAAGAATAATTTTGTGTTATCAAAAAATTAATTTATAACTTTGTATTATAAATTGAGTGTACTTTAATGTAGTAATTTGTTGTTTACTTCGTTATCGATAGGTAGATAATGATTTTCTTAAACATAATAAAGTTGTTTATGTTGGACCACTCAGTGTTACCTAATTTTTACCACTTATTTCAAAGCAGATTTTATTACTTTTAAGCATTAATCAATTTTGATTAAAAAAAATATTCCAGTTTCTGTATATTGTCATGTTCTATCATTCCATTTCATAGCATGTAATATATAGTAAACAGTATTAACTATTAATAAAATATTTAAAAAATATCAATTTAAAATATGCACTATGACGACAATTTATACGTAGGTATTGTATAAACTTTGTATTAAAATGTTTAATAAATGTTTTTATCTATATCGAATTACGTAAAAATAAAATAGATTATTAGTATGAACATAAAGAAACTAAAAAACTTATTATTTACTATTAAATTACTATTGTTATATTGTTTGGTGGTTCAATTTAAGAAATTGTTTACTTATGTTGAACAATTTTGTAAATTTAAAAAAAGTGTATAATTATTGAAGTTAAAATAAAATGACATGTGCTAAATTGTAGTTTATATGTTTGTGTATCATTTTAATGCAATTGTATTTCAATAAAATGTATAGCCATAGCCATCCTCTCCACAAAATGATCCATCTCCTTAGTAAATCATAGTCTACTTCTATTTTTACTTGTGTGTATATTCCATTTTTAGAGATTTATTTTTATTCAACTTATTTATTGTTTATTTAAGCTATTGCCTGTTTAAGTATTTAATATTAAAAAAATTAATTAAATTAAAGAATTTGTTGAAAAACTACAAAATGTCAAAAATGTTCCAATCTCGGTTCCAATATATAGGGTGATTCTCCCCTAATTGCAAAGGCAATACATTTTTTTAGACATAATTTCAGTGAATAATAGTCATTCATATTCACTTTGACAACTGTATATAGGCATATAGCATTAGTATAATATATATATATATATATATATATTCAAAAAATAGCAAGACTTAAAATCGGTAACTGATTTTTCCTAAAAACCGGTTAAAAACCCCTTTTTGGGAACCAAAAACCTCTTCCCAGTTTTATTTTTAAATCGAAGATGTGGTCATCGTTAACCAGTAACTGAAAATTATATTTTGTGGTTTTAAATTTACTGGTAGTCGTTTTATTTCAATGCCGGTAATAGTAACGGAACCGACCGATAACCCATGTTGTAAGTAATAAAAAAAAATCACTAACCCTTTTATAAGGTACAAAAAAAAAAAAATCATTATTTATATATTATTAATATTATTTGTTTTGTTTATCATGCCTTCATCATTTTGACTTAGGATTTTTATTTTTAACAATTTAATTTTTATTTTATAATACCTGCTTATACCTATTATTACATTTAATTATTACATTTTATAATTATATATATATAATCGTATATAAATATGCTCTTGGGTCCTCAGTCATCACTAATGATACTGTTTATAGCTGGTGTAATACAATTAAATTTAAAATAACAAAAAAATTTAAAATAGTCGTCAATTTTATTTAATATTATTGTTTTCTACTTCCCGTCAATTGTCATATTATACTATTCTGTGTACCTATTAAACGTAAAGTACCTATATAGATAAATAAGCTGATTGACTTATTTGCAATTGTTTAAAGCATGGACATACTATATAGGTTAGGTATGTACAAAGTTTATAGATTATATACGAGCTATTATATTGGTACGTTATTTCGTGATTAAAAGAAATATTGAAGTGACAGCATGATTGTGAAAACATCGTTTTATACGACAATTATTTTATAATTATTATGAATTCTTTATAACTTTACTGTGTTATTTGCGGTCACGGCGGAGCTTACTTTATCATAGGATTTATTTTCGAAATAATTTTAATAATCTAACAAATATTTCAAGATCAGAAAACAGAGACTACAAAGTTAAACGATGAATAATCATAAATATTATAAAGGTTTGTTAAAAACCTATTTAAATAGTAATTAATAGTTTTTAAAGTTAGACGCGGTTTAAAACTGGTAACTGGTTATGAGAAGTAGAAAATGGTTTAAACCAAAAATCGGTTATCTTAAAAATAGGAAGCGGTTTTTAACCGAGAAGCGGTAACCACTTTTATCGATATATATGTAATTAAAAAAAACCACTTAATACCGGTTACCGGTTCTCAAAATTTTTCCGCTTACCGCTATTTTCGGAAGTGGTTTTAAGCCCTGAAAAATAGTATTCATATTATTAACTCACCGGTATATGGTTCCGTACAACAAGAATAGTATTCTTCGTTCCTAATGGCTGGAACTTCGAGCACATCCCATTCGACGGACAGATAGAATTCGCTTAAATCAATTCCAGCGTCTACGCGGTTTCTACCTTGTGATTGATCAATATGCCTTAGATCAACCTATATGTTATATAAATTGTAATTCAAAATTTAAATAAAGATTGAGGTAATAAAACGAAAATATTAACTACTGAAAAACCACAAAATGCATATTTTTTTATCAATTTGATAGTAATAAATTAAAAGTAGACAAGTTGAAATTATGTTAAATGTCAATTTGGGAACAACACATCTATCAGGTAATCTCTATTCAGACCCATACATTCCTGTCACTATTCTTGACCTTTTTCAACATACTTGTATTCATTAGGATTGCAACCACTTCTTATTGTATGCACCCTTTTATAGGGTATGCATATAGTCCTGAGTGGATTCAGCTCAAACACTTATTTAGTCTTCAAGTACTTTTGCAGTTTATAGGGAAAAAAATTTTTAAGTATTTAGGTTAGGTGGTCAAGGGATAGTCCATTCCTAGAAACTACAAAATGATATGGCTTAGAAATTGTGCGTATATTGTGATTCTGGAAGTATGGCTTGTACCGATCTAATGACTTACTTTTTTTTAAGATCATAATGTTTGAGCTGAATTAATTTAAGAAAATGCAATGCCATAAAAATAGGAATTCAATAAGTAGTGGCTAAAACTCCCATGTATACGCTGAAATTAAAATTAAAATGTTATGAACATTGATAAGAATTTGTGAGTCTGCAAAAAAAAAATGATACCTGATGGACGTTTTGTTTAAAAACTGGAATTTAACATAATTGAAATTTGTGTGGTTTAAATTTGCTTCAAATAAAATATATAAAATTTATATATAGGTAGATATAATATAATTTTTCAGTAGTTCGAAATCTTTCCGTTTCATTTCTCTTCCCCCCCCCCCAAATGTATTCTCTATACGATATTAATGTTATATATTTATATATTATATACTTCATCTTTCAAGTACCTAACATTATTGTAAACGTATTTAATGAGTTTACCTGCAGTCCATTGTAAGTCCACGAACCGAACATCATGTAACAGTTTTGTTCGTCAAACGGAAAGTATAAAACGTTAATCTCGCAGTACGATTTATAGATGGCCGGTGGTGTCCACATAACTTCACCGGTATACTTGAGCACCGCTTTTGTCATTAAGGTTACTTCGTAATTTCCATCGGCACTATTTAGTAAATTGTATATTATAATATATATATTACACTCCATTTTGTAAAACATCGAATTAATTCAATACATTTTTGATTTTATAAATGGAACAGTAAAAATCGTTTTATAAACTGCAAATTATTGCTTAATTTTTCAATAATCTTTTTATCTTTATATTTTCCATCCAGTTCAAAACTGCAACAACTATACAAAAAGTAATTTTTTTTATTAGAGTTTCAAATAAATTTATGAGGTATGTTACTGAATCGATTTAATAAAAGGAAATTTATTTTCAAGTTGTTACAGTCTTGAAGTGCAAGATTGTCAGTATAATATGTGACACAGCCTACAAACGTTTTAATACCGTTTTCTGCCAAATTTAAAACAAATCGATTTTCTTCTCTGCCAAATTTAATAAAAGTTCAATTTTTATTGTACAAAATAGTCAATTTTATTATTTTATTATAGGAATAAAAGATAAATGGAATTTTAGTCTGTATGACATTTTAGGTCGCATTACACTCGAGAGTCGAGTTCCTGTTTTCATTGATCGATTCAAAATAGAAAACATATATAATTATACTTAATAGGTTAATGATACGATAAGTGTTTTTACAATGATATTTCATGTCACAATAATTTGCAAGTTTTATTTTGTTATGTATTTTAATTTCTAACAATTTCATAATACTAAAAAATATAAAATATACGTATTAAATGTTTGTATATTAATCACAGGTTTTACCGGGAAGGCAAAATCGACCTCTTTCGTAAATTTGGCGGGAAAAAATTAGGATTCGACTTGTTTAAAATTTGGTGGAAAAGTGAACGTTATATAAATAGGTAGTATTTATAAAAAAGAATATCGTCCGTAATCGAATAATACCTAGTATCATCATAGTAAACGTCCTAAAATCAACATAAGATTCATAGGAAATAGTAAATACATAGGAAGTACTCATGTCGCAAACTGACAAATGTATAGTAGACATGCAGACTGCAGTAGACAAATTCTTAATATGTAACTTATGAAAACGCAAAAAAAATCATGCTTGAAATGTCGGAATTTGGATTACTATGTGATGTCTATGTATAAATACATTAATTTGAAATCAAACAAATTTTCAACTAAATTATGTGAAAAACAATCAGTATGTACGCGACATAGCTATGATTATTATCAAAGTTTATTACAGGATCTACGTCATTAAAATATAATAATAAACAATCATATACATTTATAGCTACAATTCCTATATATATATATGATTTTAATAGTATTATAAATGCAGTATAATATATGCACATTTAAGTTAAAAGAATTTAACAGCGTAAAAATGAATTTTAATTTTCTTCATAATTTTACATTAATAGCTAACTATACGAAAACAAATCCAAGGGCAAGCGCACATTCCGTAATAAAAACAATAGGTATTATTATAATATTGTAGTTTGATTTCCACAAATTATATTATATTATGTGATAGATAATACTACATAGTGCAGTATATGTGAATGTGACTTTAAGTTAGAATTTCGTATAGAATTTCCATCGAAAATACGCGCGCATACACAAAATATGTCAATAAAATAATTATCCTCCCACAATTATTCACAGTCGTTATTACTGTATATTATTCATTATACGCGTTCCGTGTGGTCGTTGGCAACAATTGCTTGTTTTCCTTGTAAAAACTTCAGAAATGATTTGTGAAGATTTACGTAGGGCGAGAAATATGGTACAAAGTTATTTTTAATACGTTTGTAGCTTTTTTTAATTTAATTTATTATTTATTATATTCAACTTGTTAGTATTTATATATACGAATATCATATTATATATACTTTACACCAACTTTTATTATAAATTATTTACTTATTAAACAAAACGATGTCCGGCAACCAAATATGATCCGACGGCACGTACAACACTTCCAAACCACCGTAATCTTTGGGATTCCATTTCAAATTGCAGTCGAACCATTTCTGGACCAACCAAACGCTTGTTGTCATCACTTGACTTTTAAGATTCTAAATGGTCAACATAATTTTCAGATTAATGTTAGATAATTTGGATCAATATTCAATAATTATCACTGATTCAAATTTAAAATTATACTATATACTAAATAGTATGTAGATCGAATCGATTACCATTTCGGTTAGTTGAGTGAGTTTCAAACCAATCCAAACGGTCAAGTTCTCCGAATGATTTGTGACGGGCCTGATTAGTCGATTGTAGTTGCTCAAAAGATCATCGTACAAATGTTTTTTATAAGGATTTCCTTCGGACTTCGTATCTATTTCAATATTCGAATAAAATTAGAAATTATAATGCATGTAGATTTTAGGTATATACTGAATAGTATCGATTAAAATATTCGTTTAGACAGACCAAAGTATCAAGTCAACACTATCGTTTTAAAACAATAATGAAAATAATAACGAAAACAATAAAAAAAAAAGAAAAAATAGGATTTTAAAATGCCATGATAATGATATTTATATTCTCAAAATTTTTATTATTTCATATTTCATTCACATGAAAAATCAAAAATAAACATTATAATTTATATGGGTATTGACCATTGAGTATTGGGTAGGTAGGTATTTTTAAGAACCTAGGAAAAAAGAATGATGGATAATATTATATTTGAATAGCAAAAAATATACCATAAAATATAACAAACACAACACAATTTATAAAATGAGAGTTAATAGAATAATATATATAGACGATTAACCCATAATTATAATTAATAACTATAAGCATTCGATTATATAATACAATACCAATGGATTATAATCAATATATTATAATTTATAACCATGCCAAAGTCAATAAATAATATTTGGACGCGTGGAAAATTTTTGAATAGTATGAACAGAAAAATTTTGTAATAAATAAGTAGTAATTTATTTGAGTCTAAGATTATTATTAAATCTTTATTAAATCGAACAGACTTTATTCAGAATTTATCAAAGCTGGAATGGATATATTTTATGAAATGAAAACCTTAAATCGATATTCTATAACTAATTTGGAATCGATTAATCTAGCAATTCCATTTTTGGAACCGATAAAACTTGTTTCGATAATTCTGGAAATAATATTATTGGAACTAGTGCTAAGCATCTAATCCTGATCAATCTATATCCAAAAACTAATCCAGAATGATAATTATACTATGATCAGTATAATCTTGATTACATAATCAATCCGGATTAATGGATACTGAGTCATTGAGATCAATTATTCAAATTAAAATATTTTAATAAAAAAATAGTAGTAATTAATATAGTCTATTCTTTGCAATGGCACATTACTGCATGATATTATTGTCCAAATTACAAACTTCCAAATGGATTGAATGCTGAATCCGAATTATATATTTTAATCCAGATTACCTACGGATTGATGGAACGAATGTTTAGCATCAATTGAAACCAACATATTATCTAGAAATGATAAATTTAATACATATAAAACTTTGTTTTTTTTTTGAAAATATGGTTAAACACATATTTTTACAATATTTATATGTTCCAATTGCTATATTTGAGTTGTTATGACTTATTACTATAATAATCTGTTCCACAAATATATATATACATATACATATTATAAGTAACCTATCTATGTACAATTTAAATTGTTTTCATAAATTTCTGACATTTTTCGAAAATACTGAAAATTCGAGGGAAATATTTTAAAATGTAAAAAAAACTATTATTTTAGCAGGATAGTTAATAAATCTTTTCTCCGTTGAATAATACTATGTAAAACATGCAGACAACTAGTGGATGACATGCATTTTATAGTATTTTTTTTTCTTTTACGATAATCGTAGTTCATTTTTTAGTACACCGTCTACATATGAGGTTCTCAATTCTAATAATATACCACAGACAAGATAGGGTTTCACTATCCCTCGAATGTATACAGTGGCTATAATAGCTATATTGATTTTTGATTTTATATTAGATAAAACATTTAACGCACGTTTACAATAATTAGTTACCTATATATATATTATGAAATGTATATTAAAAATCTTTTTATTTTACTGATCACTTGGAAATTATTGGGATACTTAAAAACCATGTAATAACATCAACTATAGTTATAGATACCTATATGCTTTCTATTTATCTTATAAAATATCATAAGTGTGCGGACTTTGCAACTATATTTTTAATCGCACACCTTATTTATATTTAAGTATTTACATACATAATATAGATATAATACGCATATATAGATATGTACATATACGCCTACATATCGAGTACATTTTTTTCGTTAGACAACGAAAAATTATGTCCAAAACTATTATACATATTATGCAATATGCAATTATCTAACTAAAACACATAATATAATGTATGTACATGGTATTTATTATAATGTCGTGTTATATTATCGTTGTACTTACTGTTTAGCGCGAAATCGCAATAAATCAATGGAAATAATGCCAGCGAAAACACCAAAAACAGTCTCATCTCGATAAGTACTAAAAAAATGACAATAAACTACTTTGGAAATCACAAACGTAATAAGCGAATAACAAACATTTCACATCAGCTGGTCGCACTTTTCGCGCATTGCTGGAAAATCAATAACCACGCCCTCACGCCCCTGCAGCTTCCAACTCGTTCCGGAGAATTCCGGGAAAATTCGCACGAACTCCACAACGACATTTCGTCTTCGTTATCTGTATTTACTATTTACATCTGATAAGAACAACATTTAAAATATTTAATAAATATAGAATATAAAATGCAAATATTTACTGATGATATTAATTATTCACAAATTCAATTATTTAATATTATAAACGTTACATAAATAATCTGATCTCGTACCTATTATTACGAATAACAATATTGATTAGTCATATCTCTACAATAAAAATATACACATAAACTGCAGTTTCTATATAATATGTAGATATAAGTAGGTATGTTCAAATATTTAAAACTACATTTTTTTCTCAATCTAAACACTAATTTTTTTAACCAATTTTTCTATTCAGTCATTGAGACATAATACATATTTCTTTATATACCTACATAGGTACATTTAATTCGTAATAATTAAAATATACACATATATTTATAGACAAACTAAAGTTTTTAAATAATTATTCTAACTCAATGATATTTTTTATACCTATAGGTACCTAGTTTTTACTGTTTTAAAAGCCTACATTTTGTATTTCATATTCTGACGCAAAATACTTTTTAATGAATAAAATATATCGAACGCAGGTATTACGAACCAGCTTCAGTTATTTGTACAGGATTTTGATGCCAGAATAAAATGATTAGGTATACAATTTTTTTTATTAATTTAGATAAGTACCTATTTGTTTTTATTTTTATATAAAAAATGTAAAATAATTATATGTAATATTATTTTTTTTTACAAGTATTTAATATGTAGGTAAAATGTACAATCCATATATTATAAAAACTTATTAATTGATATTATATACACATACAATGTATATTGTGGACTGCAGTGGTTCCCAAACTGTGCAGAGCGCTTTCTTATAGATTTTGTTCACAATTATACATATTGAAGATGAAAAGTTAATAATTTCGTTTTATTTGCAGATTCTTCATTACAAATACAATTTTCTATGCCATCACTTCTATATGGGATTTTAGAATAATATAAAATATGAATATCCTGAAGTTAACCATAAAACTTAGCATTTACCTATACCATTTGCTACTTCATATTTGCGTGAAGAACGATTTTCAGTAGTTTCCATATATACAAATCTAGGTATATATATATTATATTATATCCAAATATCGATCCAATCTCAATAGATCTATTGTAAAATAATATAATAATTGTAAATATATTTAATAAAATAATATATTAAATGTTTATAGATATAGGTAATAAACATTTTTTAATCTTAAACATTTGATGTAACGTTAATAGTTAAATGTTTAATAATAAACATTTGATGTAAGGTTAATAGTTGAATGCTTAAGAATAAACGTTTA
Source organism: Pemphigus obesinymphae (assembly GCA_025469235.1). Lineage (NCBI taxonomy): Eukaryota > Metazoa > Arthropoda > Insecta > Hemiptera > Aphididae > Pemphigus > Pemphigus obesinymphae. The sequence continues at coordinate 20,852 of JAIPRL010002265.1, read as the reverse complement.
ATAAACATTAAATGAATGTTAAATAATTAATGTTTAAAGTTTAATGTAGAATAACATTTCATTGAATATTTAAATATTAAATGTTTAAAAATTAATGTTATCATTTTGTTCATATTTCAATATTGAGAGGACAGACCTAAATAAATAAAATTATAATATTTTTATATTATATACTATTAGTTTTAGCAATAATCCACTATAAAGCTATTCTCTAGGAGAATATGTCCCTCCCCTAACCCCCCCATGGCCATAGCCACCTATTGATATTGAGTTTAGAAAAAGGAAGGGGTATATAAAACCACGAAAAGATAGGTCCACTTCTCGGGTACCTGCAACAAAGGTCTTTTGGAATGAAGGGTTAATTTCCAGTGAAATAGTATACGATAATATAGGGACTGCAAATGAGGAGACATTTTTGAATCGTTATTGCGAATTTAACAGCAGTCAAATCGTACTAGGTCTGTTGTCAAAATGTATTATACACTCCAGTATATAACATACTAAAAGCAAATTTTTTGGTATTCTCCAGAGGGGAGAATACCAAATATGTCCCTCCCCTTCCCTCCTAATGGGCCCCTATTTTTAGGGACTAAGGAAAAAGGGGGTAGACAAAACCGTGAAGCGCTAGGTTTACTTTTCCTTGAATTATGAGCAATCCAAAATTGGATTTTGGACTACCCAAAAAAGTGACTTTTAGTATGTTATATAATACCTCAGTGTACAACATATTTTACCACCAATCCGAACTCGTTCTGACCGCCATTGAATGCTCTCCGGTGATTAAAAAAAATTTTCCTCTACTGCTGTGCTTATAAAAATACAATAAAAATGCATGGTTGCTAGCAAGTTTTTTTTTAGAGGGGGGAGAGGTTTAGGTGAACGGTTCAATGTTGCATTGAACCTTGCCATGCGATATTGTATAAACCTTCAAAAATTTTTCAAATAATGTTGACAGAAAGGTTTAACAACATTCGATCGACCAAATTTAATGTTTATTTAACGTTAAACATTATATTTCATTATATTTAAAAATTGCATACAAGGTTTAATACATTTTTATTGGGTAGGTACCTATATCCTATAGGCAGTACCGGATCTAGGGGGGGCGAACCGGGGCACTTGCTCCGGGCGCCATTATGATGTAAAAATATTTAAACTTTTCGTCCCGTTTTTGATCCCATTGATCACTAATTTTTAATAGGAATTGACGAATGACTTTTTTTTTTTTTTGCTTATTAAAATTTAAAAAGGGGCGCTACAATTATTTTTTGCCCCGGGCTACAAATTCTCTAGATCCGGCACTGCTTATAGGTATATCAAAGCAACTGGGGCTACACCAATGACCAAATCGATATTGCCCCATAGACTTTGCCTCCACCGAAATATATTTATAAATCGATTTAATTAATCGATAATTTTTATAGATAGCATGATCACTATTGTTTTAAATTAAAAATTAGAAAAATATCAATCAATTAATATGATTACCCCCAAGTGAAATAAAAAAATCAATCGTTTATTTATACAATAAATGCAAATTATTTTAATAATAACTTGAAACATGCATACAATTATAATATGTAGGTATATAATATATAAGTTGTGACAGAATTTTAATATGGGTAATGTACAATATACAAGAAACTAAAAACAATTACAGTTATGTTAAATTTAATAGGTAACTTATAATAAATAACACTAAAAAGTTAGTACCTACCTTATTCTTAGTAGTTTTCATTTTTATTATTTTCAAATAATTTGGTAGAAATTAAATACAAATACATTATTACACTATAATAAGTAATACTACATATAGTTCAAACTTAATAGTTAAAGTTTTGAATAACTATATAGATTTAATATGATTGTTTTTAAAATGTTTACAATTTTATAACGATGTGTTTTTATGACGAATGCTGAATGATGAAAATGTTCATTTATGTATACTAATACTTAATATTATAATATTTGTATATACCTCTATATCTATATATATTATTAAATTGTACTACTGTATATAAAAATATGTTTAAAATGTAATGAACATTTGAATTCTGTAGTATATTATAGTGTTCACAATATTAGGTACCTACTATATAATATTATTTAAACAAATATAGTACTAATGTCATAAAAATAAAGTAGATATCTACTATCAATGTATGTATTTAAGTTATAAAATATAACAAAAGTTATCGTTTCTTGAATTTTCGTTATTTGAAAAAATGTTTGCAATTAAACAATTTGAATAAAAAACTGCTTAAAAATAAATATTATATTTTGTTACATAATATTTTTTGGCCATTATTACAATAACTAAAAATACATATCTAAAATTGTAGGTACTATTAAATGGACGTCACTATGACAATTTTTTATTGAAAAACTTACATTAGCATTTTTATTTTTAGTAACTTACAAACATGTTAGAAAGACGAAACAAAAAACAAATTATAGCTAACAACATTATCTAGCGACTGATGGAGCCGATTTTTAAGATATGATTACACTTTTTATGGGGTATAAAAATCTCTAGTATACAGAAACTCCTAATTACTATATTCAATATCCTAAACAACTGTTTTTACCAGACATTTGCACCCGAATTAATAATTTGGTTTTCATGTTTTGGGTGTTGAAAAATAAGTCGCATGTTATAGACTATTGAACATTTTCGGTTACAATTATCATAATATTTATTAAAAAACACCCGGATGAAGCCGGGCATGACTGATATTATATTATTTTTAAAATACATTTCAAAAAAAGTTTTTTTGATAGCAAATTAATTCTATAGTTTGTTGTTAAGAGTCATTTTTTGATTTACCTCAAAAATAAAAATTATACCTTCCCAAATCGTATTTATCAAATGCAATGATTTATCAATTGCATTCAAATCTAAAATAATAGCAACACATTTTATTGTCCTAGGGGCGAGGACCAAAACGACCAACTTCTTCTCCCTATATCCTGCGACGTGCATATATGACGTATAGGACGTGCAAAGTGCTTCCTAACTTTTTTCTATTTATTTATTGTGTTTTATTGTACTCGTACTTTAATGCACTAATAATATAATAATGTAATAATAATATTTCAATAAAAGTGTTTCTTTTTAAGTAATGACGATTTGAAGTTTACGAGTTAAATACGCATATATTAAAATTTCAATTTTCAATTTTTTATTTTTTTGGAATGTACTTATTTATGTTAACGTGTTAAGAACGATAATGAAGTCAGAATTTGTTGGCTGGACTCCGTATTAAAGTTCACCTACTTACCATTTATATATGTATAAGGCCGAGGTCATCCACGGCGTTCGAACCGCTATGATTGTTCCAATATTTTTTATTATTATTATTTCTTTGCCTTTTAAGGCCAACAGTACCCATTATACATAAAATATTGTACATATATAAAGCCATTATTTATTAATAAAACGTATTGTTGGTATGAATAATTTCAAATATTATAGACTGTCACTGATAAAAGTATAATATAATACACTGGAAGTATACAGTAACGACTCTTGACTCTGTACCCGCAGAACCATAGTGTACAGCAGCGCTCTGTTATAGGTTTCTGTGAATCAGTCAGTCGGACTTATCGTTCACGAATTTTTACTAAAACTAGTCGATAATTTGAAAAAAATATAAAAAGCGGTCTGCCTCAGAGATCTACTGACAACACAGAAAGCGACATCTTTGTGAGCGGTTTAATGAAAAATTAGTATCGTTAAACTATTCCTACGCAATTCATTTGATATTTTATCACGGTATTATTATTTGTTTTTTTTTTTTTTAACATTAATATGTCAAGTTTTGATGAAAAGCAGCTTCGTCTTGCCCTTAAAAATAAATGGAGAAATGAATCTAGAATTTCTTCAAATCATCGTCAAATAAAAAAAAAAATTTGAATTTTTAAATAAATTTATTACAAAACTACACGTACCTATACTTACAATTTATAAAACATTATTTTATTCTATATTACTGAAGTTAAAAGAGTTAAAACTATAATTAACGTTGCTTAACAATTTCTGATTTGTGACTTTTGTAAAAAGCCATTGATATAATCTATGATAAAATGTAATTATCTTTACTACATTTTAAGGTAATATTGACTGCCAATAAAGTCTTTATAGAATCCATTGAGGTAAATAACTATCTTTCTATATATATATAGCTTAATTTCTATTTTTATAATGTCCTGTGAAATGTAGAAAAAGCAAGTTATAATCCATTGTGAATTTTATAAGTTTTTTATTATTTAAAAAAAAAAAAACTTGGCAAACATACAATTTAAAATTAATTAAATGAGCTCTATTTGATACATCTGCAGATATTATATAATATAATGTATACGACAGCATTAAAATAATTTTTTAAACGTTTAATAACTTTTAATTATTAAACATGTAAAAAATTATTATTAGAAAATAAATGTTTTTACTAAAATTAATTTAGCTCAATTACATTGTAGTATATAATATAATTAATTAATTAAAAATGCATTAAAATACAAATATTTTCCATTTAGGAATATATCTTGAAACTAAAGAGGTTATGCCTACTATTACATAAACATTATTATATATTATTAGCTTGAGTGCAACACCTACTGGATGCAACTGCTTTTATATGAGACTATATTTTGTAACTTTGTAAGTTCAACACCTTATGAGTGCAGAACCTTAAATTTGACTCCGTTTGAGTGTGACACCTTGTGAGTGTAACTATTTTTGAGTACAACACCTCATTAGTAGAATTACTTTTAAGTGCAATTCGTATACATCGTTTTATGTATTTTATCGAAAACATTATAGTTAACTAATCAATTTTTAAAATATTCCGTCTTCAGATGCTAAGGAAAGTGGAGACAAATATGACAAATTCGGCATGAAAAACTAGGGGGCGCGCAAAACAATGATTGAATGTTTATATTTTATAATGTTTTATTTGTTTATTTTTTATTTACACATAATTAATAGGTCAGTCGGAAAATTAGTAAAAAATGTTAAGACTTTTTTTTTGCTTATTATTAATTTACTGCAAATACACCCCTCCCTCATCATTTTAGTTCTAGATTCGTCCCTGAATAAAAGTTGGTTTTCTAAAAAAAGTAGGTATATAGGCATACATTGACGTGCATATTTTATGGAATAAGATTTTCAATATTTTAAACTTATATAATATATGTCATTCGATTATTGTAATGTCCATTCTGCGAGAGTGCAAAATTCCCAGTTTTTAAACGTATTTTAAACAGTCAACTATAATTCCATAAACAATTTTAAAAGAAATGTTTCAACTACTATATATATATATATTATAATACATATACTTTAGGTTTTTATATGGATAAAAACCTAAAACCAACAAAACGAATAACAATTTTAAATATTAATATTGGTAACCACAGCAACGAATTAAAAGACAGACAGACGGAAAAATTAGTAAAAGCATATTCATTAAATGTCATAGATTTCCCGTTTTTTATCTTTCTAGTAACTATACAATGTTATTTAAAGTAATTTAAAATCTATTGTCAAATCAAGCGTGTCCCTCGAACTATGACAAATTATCGATAGGACAGACGAATGAACACAACGGGGATAATCATAATTTCTTAATAAATAATTTTAAAAAAAGGCGACAATTTGGTGGTGGAAACTCTTTCCTAGTCGGATAGGATACAGCTGATTGTGGATAAATATTTAATTTGAAAGCAATGATAAGTCATTGCGGTCTATAAAATGATTTCAGGCAGAGCTCGATGTAATATACATAATAATATTTACTGTAAACATTTCAAAACGTCATTATATTATATCAATGGGTAAAATACAAAAGGTGCTAAGCGTCATACGGGATGACTACGGGATTAACTGACTGTCTAATAGCTTTCGAACGCATGTCTACGATGCGGATCTATTGTATTTTTAGGAAGGATTTTTTTTTTTGAAAGGGAATAAAAAAATATTATACATACCTACAGAATTGCTTATTGTTTATTTTTATGTAAAATATATAGCGGATATATATATATATATCCGCTACTTATGCCCGCATAATCAAACTAAGATTCAATCGTATAAGCAGAAAGGGATTTAAAAAAAAAAGAAATCCCTCGGAAAGGATTTTTGGGAGAACATGTCGGGCGTATCTCTTAAAGGACCATGAACCAAATTGTATCCCGTGTATACGGTGTTCCAATCATTAATAACGAAGGAGTTATAGCAAAACCAAAAAAACGAAGTGGGGGGGGGGAGAATTTAGTACATTATACACCGATTTACCCTCTACCGAGTTAAACTAAATGTGTTATGACAATTCCAAAAGTACACCCTCCCCTTCCCGATTTCCCAATAGTGTTAAAAATATTTAGAATTGGTAGTGAATTATTATTTTAAATAACCGACTGAAATTTTTAAATTTCATGGAGGGTATTAACCGCCCGAGATAATAATCGCCCGTCACAAAAGGACGTCCATATTTTATCACCACTTTTCGATTGGTACCCTGTCGATGTATATTTATAAATATGGTAGTTAAAATGGATAAATATTGTAGGGGAATACTAAAATCTAGCTATATATAAGTGTTTCATTGGCCCAGTTATTTTTATATTTATGAAAAATACTTAATATTTAAAATTGTTTTTTTTTTTTTTTTTTGGAAAAATTGGTATATTGGTATCTATACTAATATTTATATTTCATGAAAAATATGTTATTTTTATTTTATAAAATTATGATATCATAATATTATTCATAATATATTAGCTACTTATAAAACTGTATATGAATATACTGAATAATAAACTGTATAGGAAAAAAACAATGTAAATATTATTTTAAAATGATTAACAAATTTGCATTTTTTTAGGTAATTATTAAAATTAATATATTTTTTTACAAAATACGCGTATTAATATATAATGAAAAAAATTCTTAAGATGTCGCCGTATCTACACATTTTCAATAAGAAACTTGCATTAGCATTTTTAATTTTTATCAACTTACAAACCTGTTAGAAAAATGAAATAAAAAACAAATTATACATAATAACATTATCTAATGATCTTCTAACTTTTTTTAATATATTCAGTTTTTCAATTTTTATAGTTATTCCAAAAAATCAAAAATTTTATTTTTTCTACATCTCATAAAACAGTGCATTTTTACATATTTTAAGTAGGACACTGGATAATTTTGTTCTTTATCATTTGTTTTTCATTTCATTTTTCAATGATGTTTGCAAGTTGATAAGAATGAAAAATGTGTAAATATGTTTTTTAACAAATATCGTAATTACACGACAATAAAAAAAAAATGGTATTGAGACAAGACTACCTATATTTAAGTATTTTTAAATTGTTAGATTTTCATTTTTCTAAACATCTTTAAAACTACCTATACAGAACACTAAAATCATGCAAATATTTTATCAACCTACTTAATTACTTGTAAAATGTATTACACGCTAAATAATTAATAATCGAATTAGTTATAAAATAACTTTTTGCGCAATATATACAAAATTGAAATTACCTATACAGTTTTATTGCATTTGTGTTATATATAGGTATAGGTATTAAATATAACGAAAAAATGTAATATTACTATTACTACTGCCAGAATATATTGATTCAATCATATAAAACAATATCTTAATTTAAGCTCATAGCACAGAATTATTTTATTTTTTGGCTAAAAATAAATAAAATTTAAAAATAAGCTGAAAAATTAAGAAAATTTGGTGGTAGGTACTTATGTAAAATTTTACAAAAAATAATAAATAATTTTATGAAAATAACCGGTTTTTTCGAAAAAAATCTAAATCGAAATTACTTTAAAAAAAAAATTTATATAATAATACAGATTCATTTTGAAAGTATTCAAATACATTTTTATTGTAACCATCTTGTAAGTTATATTACCTAAATAGGCTATATATAATGTACAATTTATACCATCTATCACCATCAGCAAGGGCAGCTCATGAGACACCAGGGTCCTCTCCAAGCCCATATTTTTTCTAAAAAATTGTATATTGCTGTTTTCTGAAAATTATGACTTAGCCCCCCCCCCCCAACCAAGTCTCTGGAGTCAGTCCTGACCATCAGACTCCTCCTAATGAATGGCGTTGCATAACGCCATGTTTTCTAAAAACTTTTTCACAAAAAGGTTTAAATGGCGAAAAATGATATATTTCTAAGTAAATACATATCTATAATCTAAGTAAATACATTTTTATAATTATATGTATAAACACTAATATTACTATTACGACAATAGGTAGACAAATTATAATTATTTTTTAAAAATTATTTAAAAACAAATATATATAAATGCTATGGTATAAATTTATATGTATATAAATAGGGTCAAAATCATGTTTGGTTTGAATATTTTTATTTCTTAATTTTTTGCGTTTCAAACTTTTAACTGACTTTGTTATATTTTATTATTGTAGTTACTAGCAGGTGTTATTCTGCACATAATGATATGTTTTATGTAGAGGTAATCGTACAAATAAATTTATATACATTAATAAATTATTTATGAATATAGAAAACGGTCAAAACTAACTAAATATTACATTTATTTAAATAATTGGTTCATTATTTTTAATTTATCTACAACAATATAAAATTTTTCACTGTATCTTTCAACAACGTCTTAGGATATTTCCTGGTGAATGGTTATCAATATAACAAGGGCGTGCATATAAATATTTTTTATAATAGCTTGTGCCTTGGAGAATTGAAAATTCAATGTTAATACATTTTTAAAATACAGTAGTAAAGATATTAAAAATATAAAAATAATCCCCTTTAATTAGAATTAAAAAATAATTGTTATACAATATATATATTACACAATAGATAGTAGGTACATACCAACTACTTTCATGGTATATTAGTATATTATACTTATACATTAATCATACCTACTCTTATGATTAGGTTATTAAGATAATATAAATAATATTAAGACTATGTATTACTATCATATTTTCAGTATCTAACCGTAGGAAAATCAATAAATATTTGTCAAAAACTGTTGTTTTTTTTTTTTTTTATATACAGGCCAGGCCAGGGCCCAAAGTCCGGTATTGTAAAACAGTCAACCTAACCGGCCCGAAGAAAAAATCCAACCAATCTTACATCCATTAGAATTTATGCGAAATTCGCAAAATTAATCGAGTTAAAATTTTCCATAGGTAATACCCATTTAGATTTTGAACACAAATACACTTGAAAAGTATTAAAAATACCAGGGCCGTAGCCGGAGGGGGGGGCTATGGTTGCTTCAGTCCTCATGAAATCTCGAATATATTTTTATAGTATTAGACACTTGCGTTTACGTATATAAGTGATAGTTACTATGATAACACTTGTCATTTGATAGTAAATTTAAAAAAAATAAATAAACAAAAATCTAACAATTTAATAGTATAAAAATTTTCCGTTGCTAGTTCCACCTTTTATTGTTGTGTAATTGCGATATTTGTTTAAAAAAAAAATTATGTCATACTTACCTTAGTACTTTAAGTTTTATGGCTTTCAGAATGATCATAAATCATTAATATTGGCACTAAATAAAATAAGAGAACTTTTTCTAACTTTTGACAGAAGTTTTTTATTGTAAGTATTTTAAATCTGCAATGGTTGAGCCTGAAGATTGTCAAAATTTTACCATTTCAATCTCTTTGTGAAAAATACAATTTTAACATTAAACAAAAATTGCTCCGTTAAAATGTAGTAAATGTTATCAGTTTTTTATCGATGTAAAAATTGTTTATCTGCGATTATTCTAGCTGATATATAGGTACTTGAAATACAAAATTATGTTTTTACTTTTTACTGACCATTTGTCGTGATGTGGCGTCCTAAGTATCTATAATATGTTAAACAAATTTTCCATGATTTTTATTAGTAATAAATTATTACTATTTCTTTTATTAACTCTTCTGAAAATTCTCTCACTAACAGCATACCAATTTTCTTCGCCGTTTTTCGACAGTTCTACTGTTGGTACCCGATTTTCCCGTTTTCCGTAATTTGCGTTTTCCGAAGTTGCAAAGAAAGGCACACTCTATAAACACGGTCTATATTACTCTATTTAGCGTGACGTTATCGTCCGTATTTCTGAGTTTTTTCCGAGCTTTCCAATCATGGAAATAAAAGTTTACCGACGATCTCCATGGATCACGTCTTTCGTGCTCTGGAAAGGAAAGTGCACCGTACAATGGCGATATAACGGATGCTTATTGTAACGCAGTAACCGTTATTCCTGATGAAATCGCGATAGTTGTTGTTATTTAATATTTATCATCATTTTTTTTTTGTTTCGTTTGTCAGAATTACAGCTTATATGTACCAATAGTACATTATAGATCCGATTATATTTAATTAAATTGTGTGTTTCGTATTTCTTAACTTTGACTTAATATAACTAATTTACCTTCAAAACATGAAAATATCAAATAATATTCTATCATTTCTAAATGGTATAAAAGTACCATTATTCAATCTAAATAAGAAAAGTAAGAATTATACTTAACAAAATACTAAAAAATAAATACTTGAAAAAATAATAAAATCATACTTGAACAATTTTAATTTTATGGATGAAAATCAGTTTCATAATTATTGTATAAGAGAGCTTTGTTCAATTCATCCTTTATATTATTTATTTTTCGTCATTTTTAATATTTCATTATAGACTATTTTATTTAAAAACATTTTATACTTCTTAATAAAATCTTGGCTAGAGGCAAAAGCCTATATACTTAGGTTACGACTATACGAGTATACATTGATGACAATAATCTAATACGTCTGCTACAGCTGACTTAGTATATTGTTATTATTTTCGTTGTTGACTATTTTCTTGTTTTTTATCTTGATAATTTGCCAATATTCAAATTATGACTGAAAAACATAATATACACTATTAAAATATAACAATAAACCAGACATGTACATCGCCATTATATTATGTTGTTATTATAAAATGTAAATGATAATATTATACAAATTATTAAAATTGTATAAACAAAATATTACTTATACTATATCTACTTAGTACCGTTATACCGTAAATAATAAAGCGTAGTTTATATTTGTCAACAATATTATGTATAATGAGTATATAATAATAATATTATGTATTATGATTAAATTATTTTAAATTTAAATAGTTTTTAAAATTGTTTAGTTTCCTTAAATTTAAAAAAAAAATTCTACTTTCATAATATTTCTAAAAAATGTAAAACCAATATGAATTTTAGCTTATAATAAACAATTTTTATTCGCACACGATACGAGCAATTTATATTAATTAAATAGTCTATATCTAGAATAAAAAAAATATGACAATTATATTGTCAATATTAAATAAGTTCATGAGAATTCTAAAAATGCACGAAAGTTATAATAATACTATATATTATAATTATTATATGTACAACAAGATTATAAATTCAAATTTTATTTCGGTGTTAAAATATCTTTAGACAATCATTCGGGGAACATTAATGCTAATGAAATATATTTTCCCACGGCCATCGTAGGTATATTAATGCAATGATAAAATGACCAAAAAAAAAAAAAAAAAATGAGACAATAATATTAATTTTTATTGATTTTGTTAATTTTGAAAAATTTATCTATCTACATAAATATAAATAAATAATATCTTATGTACTCGATAATTTTTTTTATTTCATGCCATTCGTGTGATGTGGCCTATATTATATAGGTAATGTATAGGTACATATAATATATATAACATGGATGTCGATCACCTAAAAAACCTACGTAATACCCTTCTAAAAAAATGCATTTCTATGACATAAACGCACAAAAAATAGCATTTTAAATTTTTAAGAAATGCTCAAAAAAGTTAAATATCAAAATGATCTTGCTATATGTTTTAAACTTTTTGCTTAAAATCTGAGTTTTGGGTAGATAAAAAAAAAGGAGGGTATAAAGAAAATTGAAATTGTGATTGCGGAATTTTTTTTACGATAAATAAACAAATAAAAAACTATGTCATTTTTCAATATTTTGAAAATTTTTTCAGGACTCAAAAGTCATACTTGATCCAACTTTTTAAACCATGCTGCAACATCATATAATATTAAAAACATAAGAATGATTCGTAAAAACTTGGGCTTTAATTAGTTAAACAATTAATTTTTGATTTATACGTATACAACCTAAATAGTTTAAATTATTAATGGTTTAACTTAACTTTTAATCGTTAATTTGTATAATTATTTAAATTAACAAGTAAAAGATAAAATTATTACTAGTCTATATTTTATTATTGGTAGAAAGGTAAGCAAATAAGTACCTAATACTTAATATTGAAAAAATTAAACAGTAAAAAATGTTATTGTTGAATAATCTTGAAAAAAAACTTTTGAGATTTGAGTCTTAAGTATAAAATAAAAAATAAAAATGAACTTTTTATAGTCAAGTTAAATATAAATGTTTTTAACCTTAACCTTAACATTTATGTTTAACTTGACTTAATTTTCTCTATTAACTTTCCCACTTTTGCTCATAATACATATTGTATATTATAATATGCCTATAGTTGTATTATCGATAATATTGAAATTTTTGAAAAAAAGAAAAAAAACGATTTCACCACACGACGCGCGTATAAAATACGCTCGTAGAAAACTCATAATGATGTCATAAACGTATATTTAAAAATGTGAAATAATATACTAATTTCGTTTAAAAATAAAGCGAACTTTGCATGTTTTTTTTTTTTCATATTAAGACTATTTGTTATTTAGGCGTGTTTATAAAGAGCAATGACATCTGCTGTTCTACGAACGGCATAATTTTAGTGTATATAGCTGCATAGATATACGTATTATAGTTAATACCACTGCTATAGATAGTATATCTGTATAGCCGTGGCTAATATACCTACGATGCCAACACGTGTGGTAGACAAGTGTTTAGACACAACAACACAATATTATATTCGGTACCTATGCATATTTTTATATCTAATACTGTACTGAGATTTTTTAAAACGTTGATCAATGATCCACATAATATTTTAATACTCGTATATAATCCGTTTAGAAAATTTAATACATTGAAATAAAAATACTAATATACATTTGATTCCGACATTACAGGCAATAAAAAATGATTTAAATCGGATTGTATGTTTATAATAATTATATTTAATATAGGTACCTATATATAATTATATAATAAATATATATAACATTTTATAATTTAAATTCTCAATATTTTATCTATTTATTCATTTTTGACTCGGTGGACACAATTCTATTCATTCAATATGGACACAATTAAAATAAGCCACTATATGAACATTGTTTATGACTTATGAGAATAATGAAATGAAACAATAAAAAAACACAATATACACTATTAAAATATAACAATAAACCAGACATGTACATCGCCATTATATTATGTTGTTATTATAAAATGTATTTTAGAGTATTTTAAGAGTATTTTAGAGTATTTCACGATATATTTTAGATATGGGCAAAAAAAAAACAAAGAGACGCGAAAAAGCCATGGGCGAAAAACACAACAATTTATGCAGTCCCAAAATATAATAATTATACATAGATTAGAACTTAGAATTTCACTAAGATGTTGGTAATTTAAAAAAAACCTGTAAACCCAAATTTCGCAATTGAAATAAGCAGTACAAACTACAAATCCACATTATAAATGGTCACATTTTCATGGTTCATACGATCTGCGTTATTTTTATTGGCATTTTTTTTTTAATGTACACTTGCAATTATTTGATATTTTATTCGTATATTGACAACTTTATAAATGTTTAAGAGGACGCCACACCAACAATATTTCAATAAAACACTTGCATTAACATTTTTAATTTTTATAAACTTACAAACATGTTAGAAATACGAAAAAAAAAAAAAAAATTATAGCTAACATTATTATCTAGCGCCTGATGGAGCCGATTTTTGAGGGTAATAGGAAAAAAAGCCAAAGAAAGAAAAGCCACAGAAAAAAAATATAAATTATTTTAGTTTGGGTTTTATACATAATATAACAAAATAATGATAACTAGGTAATTTTATTACATTTTTATTAATTTCTCATAATATAATGGGTATAACCACATTATAATTAATGGTATAATAAATAATTTTCAATTATCACAGATAATATTAATATTATTATATTATAATATGTGTTAATGGTTAGTTAGTATTCTATGGTAATAATTTCATTATATTTATTATTATGTAGAATATTTATTTTGTATTATCTTTGGATTCTGATTATTATTCATATTATGTGTATTAGGTATCCATTTCCATTTCTTTCTTAAGAAAATTTTATTGGAATTACTTTCTCTATAGCTTTATAAATTCAATCACATACTAATTCAAAAGACCTAAGTATCAAAAAATGTATTCATTCATTTGGTATAGGTACCTATATTTAAATTATTTTGAATACATTTTTTTTGTCTCTGCCTAAATTGAATTTCCTGCGGGGTCCACATCCGTCCTGTCAAGTTTTTTTAAAAATAAATTTGAAATATAAAATAACTTAATTAAATTTAAATTCAAAATATAGGTATATAATACATATGTGTATTAGGTATCCATTTCCATTTCTTTCTTAAGTAAATTTCATTGGAATGAATTCTTTGAATTGAAAATGAAAAATTATTTTTCTATAGCCCTATAAATTCAATCTCATAGTAATTCAAAAGACCTTATAGTATCAAAAATTGTATTCATTCATTTGGTATAGGTACCTATATTTAATTTATTTAGTTTATTTTGAATACAATTTTATTGTCTCTACCTAAATGGAAATTCCTGCGGGTTCCACATCCGTCCTGTCCAAATTTTTAAAATTAAGTATTGATATGGGTTTCAAGTTTTTAATTTTCTAGATGTAGGTACTATAGGCTATGATACAATGCAAATTTTTAATGAACAATTATATTATTATTTACTACGTCTATACGATGACGTTAAAACGGTGTGAAATTAAATCGTTAGCTTAAACCGTTTTCAGATGTTTATATACGTACACATGGTAAATCGGTTTAATAAATATTTTATAAACCGTTTTAAGATTAATATTTTTACTCCATGACTTTAGTCGTTTGTTCCAGGAGAATATCTGATAACCGATATGATTCAATTACAAATGTTCAAATTATTTATGATTTATTTATTTTTCATTCATTGTGTATTCACAAATTATAAATTTCGAAATTAAAATTAATTGTTTCTATTCTTGCGGAATTAAAACGCAGAAGATTGTCAACTTAAATGAGAATCAATAATAGAATACTACTTAATATTATAATTATTTAATTTATTATATTATTTTTATAATTAATATAAATTAAAAAAACGAATTAAATATTAAATAAAAACAAAAAATGATAAGTGATAACTGATAACATTAGTCGGAAATGCAAAACATTATAGGTATCCACGCGTTTATATGTACGTTTGATAAACCGTTTTAAGCATTTAATTTAACTTTTTTAAACCTTAAGTGTTTACATGACATGAATGCGTTTTAATTTCAAAACAATTTAGTGTTAAACCGTTTTAACGCAATCACATAGACGTAGTAATTGTTATATTACGAGAGATGCACGTCTGTGCATTTTATCTCTCTGGACCGTCCCGACAGGAGTTGTCGACCGAAAATAGGAACGGCCCATTTGGTTTTCGGACTCGGTGGTAGACCGTGTCAATATCAAGTTAATTTATGGACAAAAAATAATCTTGACATTTAATTGTTTTTATTGTTATTCTGCATTTATGTTTTCTGACTACTTATTCCCGACGTATTTTTAATTTTTTTTTTTTTTTGCTATACATTTTTCGACAGTTCTTAATCCCGGGCGACTGGATTTGACGAACTTTTGACCATTGATTACTTCACAATTCTGTACTCACGCTTAACCGACAGGGGCGTCATTTGGGGGGGGGGGGGTGCAGGGTGTGCAATGGCACCACCACTAATTTAAAAGTGGCCTGTCAATGCTTTAATGCACTGCCATAGAATATATAATTGCGCCGATCAAATTTCGTAATAGTTAGAAAAAAAGATCTTTTTTTTTTGCTTATTTACATTTAACAGCATTAGAATGTGAAGAAAAATGGCCAGGTGAAATGTTAAAATTGATCTTCCTAAAAGCTCGAAAACATCTGAAAAAAAAACTGAAATTACACCCTTGTTAACCGACCGAGCTATGCTTCAGTGATTCAAACGTATTCGGAATTTTGGGTACATAAATGCTCGAGTAATGGTATACGATTACAGACAAGAAAAGGCGTGGAAATTTTTTGAATCGCTGCCTGCAGCGCATTCAATAACTAATAAAACCGGTTCGGACCGGTGGCGAAATGCGTTGTACACCAAGGTAAATAACATACTAAAAGTGACTTTTTTGGGTAGTCCAAAATCCAATTTTGGATTGCTCATAACTCAAGGGGAAGTGGACCTAGCGCCTCGCGGTTTTGTCTTCCCGCCTTTGGCTTAAAGCTCCTGTACATTGGTACCCATTAGAGGGACAGGGGAGGGATATAGTCCCTTCCGGAGAATACTAAAAAAAGCGACTTTTAGTATGGTATATACCGCAGTGTATAATACACTTTGAGATTAGTCCGAGTTCGATCTGACTGTTTTTGAATTCGCAGTGACAATTAATAAAAAAATATTTCCCCTTTATATACATTCAATATATGATCTATATGTAGTCGATGGTCGTACGTACGTATATGGTATATTATGCATTGCCACCGCAACGTTGAAATTGATCATGCAGTATTATTATACGGTGTGCCCAAACCTATCCCTGGAATCGAAGTTTCTGGAACTTTCGAACATTCAGTCACCACGGACGATACATGGAACATATGTGCAGTTTCTATTGGTACGTGTGACGTGTCCACGGAGGACATCCACTCATCGTTGTATTGCGTTGTTGTGGTGTTGTATACATCGTATTACGCTCAGATCATTAATAATCGTCACTTTTGCAGTTCACGTCGATAATAACTGCGAACACATATCGGGGGACACGCATTCGTCGACGACATCAACCGACGAGCTACATCGGCACAGCACGGACGTCGAACCATCGAATCCTGACTTCGTCGACCGGATTTTGACGGTCGCCACTACCGTCGAACAAAATAACCGTAAGGTATCGCATTTTTTTTCGTTTTTTCGTTTTCTCGATAAACCCGTAAGGGAACAAGTTAGGGAATGCCCACTCTGCGAACGTGCTAAATTTCCAGTTTCTATAGGCACATAATATTTTTTAGTTATTCGTTTTATCTTTTTCTTGTTCTTGGGTATTAACGGCCACTAGGACCATCCCGTCAAACAACCAGTTCTCCAAGTCTCTCTGTCCGTTGCTCTTGTTTTCTTATCTGGGCCTCTATTCAACGACTCTTAAGTCTCTTTTTACCACGTCTTCCCATCTTGAACGGGGTCGCCCGAGAGGTCTTTTCCTTTCTGGGTTTTCTGAAAATACTATGTGCAATAGTGGGTTCTCATTACGCTCACTGTAATCTCCTACACTGGATTATATTTATTATGTTTGAATTCTGAAAGAGTTCTTTAATTCTTTGTTTTTTCTTATTCTCCATCCGTCAGTTTCTTCGTCTTTTACTGGACCAAAGATTTTTCTTAGGATTAATTTATTTTCCTCCGTTTTTCAATGTCCATGATTCTACTCCATATATAATTATAGGGCATGTAATAATTTAATATACCTATAACTGTATCTTTATTTCTCTCGACAGGGACCATAACCCTAGTATCTTTAAGAGTACCTACGTAAAGACATTTGGTTAAATGTTATACCTAATAACTAAAAAATATAGTTATAATTACTAATAACTGTCTAATTGATTAAATAAACGCCAACTATATTCTTTTAGTACCCTAAATGTAATTGATCAGTTGGTATTTAGTTAAACCAACCAAAATAGTTACAACCATTTACTATAATCAAATAAATTTTTTTCCGTGATACCTATAATATATATATGAACTTATTTTGTGGATATATTTTCGAATTCATTTAATTCATTTTTTCATACAATTCAGTTATACACTGTTCATTTAAATATGTATGTTTTAATTACTGTACTAAAAAATGACACACAATTTTTTTAAACAAAGCTATAAGAAAATAAGTAATAACCAGTTTTTTTTTGCTTCAGGGTATAGTTATTCCTTATAAATTATAAAAAAGTCAAAAAATGACCCGTTTAAATTTATCATCTTGACTAAATTTAGATACTGTATATACCGAAAAATGGATTAAAGTTCTAGTCGAAACTTCACAGAAAAATAAAAACATAATTGTATAATTAAAACATCTGTATATTACAATGAAGAATGCTGTTTTTGTGTCTATTGTTTTTTTTTCCATTTTCATAAGCCGTGTTAACTTAGCTACTTACTGGATGTTGGTATATTATACATTCATACACTTTACGTTTTAGTTGCTATCTTGCAGTTTAACATTAGTAATTTGCTAATGTAATATGTATTATAAATAATTATTATTATAAAATGTTATTATCCCTATGAAAATCCCGTAAAAATGTCTATCAATATAAATATTGAACTTTTTTCAATTGAGTTTTAGTTATATTTAGAGTTAAAAACACCTATTATACAATATAAATTTAAAAAAATTTTTATTATATTATAAATACCTACCAATATTTGAAAAAATTGAAAAATTAAAAACTAAATAATATGTAACATCATTGTTAAATTATATTATACAAAATTATTTACGTAAAAAAAAATCCTAGACACATTTTTATAACTTTTTACTGAACACGAAAATATATGGACGGTGTCCGTGTAAAAAGGAATAAGTACAAAACACTACTTTCGGAAAACTAAAAAAACTGTCAAAAATATCTAAAAGTTAAAATTGTTTATCAATATTTTTGCTAATGAACCTACAATTTTTGTTGATTTTTCATGCCATTCGATGTGGATTATGAAATTCTACAATTATTTTCAATAACATTTTTTTTTTTAATGAACTTATTCCACTTTACCCGAACACCATCCATATAATATTGTGTATTCGTGTTAATTATTATTATAATATGATTGAAAGTATATTTATTTATAGTTATTTGGGAGATTGATGGCATTACGTTCAATCATCCAAGGAAATGTCAAGGATGTGGAGAAAATTTGCCCGATTTCATGGATAAACTAACGCATCATGGAAATATTCAATAGTGTTATCAAATGGTTAGTGGTATTAAATTCTTCTTTTAGTATACTATTGTAATTACATTATACATACATACATTGTAATTATTAGTTAATATAAACACTAGGAGGTAGGCTGTGTTTATTAATGTTTTAATATTATATATTCTATAACCCTCATGATCTATCTTGTAGTCTGCAGCTTTTATATAGTATTTATGTCAAAGACTGTTAACTTTTTCATCAGGTTAACTTGTGCCTAAATATTAGACAAAAATATTCTTAATTTTTAAATAAATATCTTAAAATAATCTAATAATATAATCCACAATTTACTGTACAGTTTATTTATATTACTATTAAAAATTAGAAAAAAAAATGTCTCAATAGAAAAATATGTAGGTAAGTACTTAATGTTAAAAAATTTATTTTGTCACTCGTTTTTTTCATGTTTAATGATCACATTTTTCCCATGTAATCAATTCAATGTAATCCTTTGTCTGTCAACTAATCTATTTTGTCCTTAAAGATATTAAAATATATAATGCTTATATAAATTATTGGATATATATTTTGAATCTCCCCCCCCCCCAGAAAAAATACGCCACGGTTAAAATATAAGGTTTTCAACTTGAAAATTGATAATTCATTAAGTCTAATCTTTGAAAGATGTTAATGAGAATAAAATTCGAAATCCCAAATTTTTATATTTTTCAAATAAAAAAACAACTGTAGTATATTTAAAATACACTTAATGTGAAGTGAATTTCAGTATTATAAACATTATTAGAGTAGTTTGGATATTTACTTATATTTTTTTGTACAATGAGATTTTTTTATTATATTATTTAAGTAATGTAGGTATTTTTAATGAAATAAAACACAAAAATCGTTTTTGGACACAAATGTGATAAGACTATGAATTAAAAAATAAAATAAAACTTGGATAGAATTCAGATTGAAGCACAGAGTGATTCTTTAAACAATATTTATACCATGCTCATTATTTAAAATGGTATCTTCATTATGAAAAATTTTATTTTACACATTTTTAAAATTAAATACTTAAAATTATTTTAGTTAATATATAGGTACCATAATTATGTATCATAATTAACCATATCAACTTTTGATTTTTAATTGATAACCTATATTTTAAATTTCCAAAATGTATTCGGATATTTTTTAAATTAATTTTATTACTTAATATTTGTATTTAGGTAATTTTGTTTCAGGTGTATAATCTCTTAAAATTAGATATTGATATGAATTAATGTCATTTTTTTAAAAACCAGTTGCTATTTGCAGGTACCTACTAAAATATAATAATCAATATTATTTAACACTACCTATATAATGTTAGATAATTTTTGTCATGTTGTGTCAATTTTCACACGGTAGACAATATCTTGTTTACCTATAATTCAATTTACCACACGGTAGGGCTGGGCGATAGTTTTATTTTTAGCTTTGAGCCGATTGTTTTGGATCCTTCGATTATAATCGATTAATCGGTAATCGATTAATCGTCACGATACATCGATTATTGATATATCGATACATCG